>VXAB01008243.1:1440-44123 GCA_013399175.1 Odontophorus gujanensis | reverse complement strand
CTTTCCCTTTCCCTTTCCCTTTCCCTTTCCCTTTCCCTTCCCATTTCTCCCAGCCAGGGACGTGGGTGAGGCAGGACTCCGTGTGTGGGGGTACATGGGTCTGGACACCATGGGCAGCAACCTGATGGAGACGCAGAAGCTCAGCTTTGAGGAGCAGCCAGATGCAAAGGTACAGTGCTTGCTGCCCGCTTCCCTCTTGCAGCACAGCTCCACAGCACTATTCCCACACATATCGCACAAAGAAAGCCCATTCCTTCTATTTGTAGGTAAATAGCAGAAGAAAACATCAACTGATCCTGAAGTTCAAGAGCTTGAGATGAGATCTGACATCTTTTGATAGTGGAAAAAGAAAAGTGTTGTCTGGGGTCCCCAAAGAGCACGGGGTCTGAGCTGGGCCAGAAACATTACAGAAAGGGCCTTTGTTTGCAGCACTGAAGCTGCTGTTACAGTATGGCCTATCAGCCATCCAGCCTGGATTTGGAAACCCAAACCTGGGGCAATCCCTCATGTGATGTGGGATAAATCACACATGAACATGAATTTCCATGAGGAATTCTCTGCCCCCAGTGTAAATAAAGCCACTGCTGATCCCCAGCTCTTCGCTGCACCTGTAATAACATCTCTGGTCATTTCCCCCTCTAAATGAACCTGGGGATCTTTCCATTATGTCCTGGCAGCATGCCGTGCTCTGGCTGGCAGTGAGGAGGGTGAGGAAGTTCAGAGGGACCAGGTCCATCCCTGCTGCCCCCAGCCCATGCCCAGCAGCCATCCCTTCTGCCCTCTGCAGGGGTTTGGCTGTGCCAAGGCTCTGTACATCTCAGATGCTGATAAGCGCAAGCATTTCCGCCTGGTCCTGAAGCTCTTCTTCAGCAATGGGCAGGAGATTGGCACCTTCCACAGCAAGCTGATCAAGGTCATCTCCAAGCCCTCACAGAAGAAGCAGTCACTGAAGAACACGGACCGTGTGTATGGGGTTTGCTCTGCCATGGAGAAAGCAGGCGTGGGGTTGGTGGGGTTGGTTGGAATGGGATGAGGTGGGGTGGCATGAGGGTGGGATGAGGTGAGTTGGAGCACTGAATGTTCACAGCTTGACTCTAAAGGGTGTCAAGGCAAATTTGAAGCCCATGGGTATTCCCAAAAGAGGATGCACTTGGGCAGAGGTGATGTCTGCTTCCAAAGAGTTGACCTACTGCAATGTATAGCACTCTGATGCCATACAGAGAATGGCAGCTGGGAAGCTCTGGATCCTGACATGCTGGTCACACCAGGAGCCAGGACTTGTCCTGTCCAGCTGCACCAAAAGCAGCAGGGCTGTGGTTCCAGCCCTGACCCAGCCACCTTCCCCCACAGTGTGCATCTCCTCGGGCTCCAAGGTGTCCCTCTTCAACCGCCTGCGCTCACAGACCGTCAGCACCCGCTACCTGTCCGTGGAGGGGGGAGCCTTCATCGCCAGCGCCAGGCAGTGGGCAGCTTTCACCCTCCACCTGGGTAAGGAGCTGTCCCCGGGCTGCCTCCATCCAACCTTAGCTCTCCCATCCTATGCAGCCGGTTCCTGGGGTCAGAAGGGCTGGGAGTAGCCAGAGGCCGCTGCTTGTGATGGTGACTCTGCCTCTCTCCTTCCTGCAAAGCTGATGAGCGCTGTACCCAAAGTGAGTTCCCCCTTCGGGAAGGGTACATCCGCTATGGCTCTGTGGTGCAGCTCATCTGCACGGCCACCGGCATCACCCTGCCGCCCCTGGTAAGGCTCCATCCCCATGGGGCTGGGTGGGATGGGTCTGAGTGACGGGCACTCCCAGGGATGCTGCTGCGCTGCTGTTCCCTTGAGCTTTGAGGCTCACAGAGAGCCATGCGGGCACTGCCCCTTTGCTTTCTCCTCCTTTGCATGGGGCCATGAAGCTCTGCATCCATGGGGAACGGGTGGGGGCATGGCACTCCCCAGCCCCCTGCTGACCATCCACTTTGCAGATCATTCGGAAGGTGAGCAAACAGTATGCCATGCTGGACGTGGACGAGCCCATCTCCCAGCTCCACAAATGTGCCTTCCAGTTCCAGGGCAGCGACCACATGTACCTGTGTCTGTCCACAGAGAAAGTCATCCAGTTCCAGGTACAAGGGACCAAACACTCCCGGGTGCTCTGCGTCCTCTCTCTGAGCTCCTCTGCTTTGCTCCTCACAAAACTTTTTTGCAAAGGTCTCCACTGGGGACTTCCTGGTACTAATTACCAGGTGTCATGACACTGGTCACCCACTGTCCCCACCGCGATGCATTCAGAGCTGTGATGCTCTCTGCAGGCATCACCCTGCCCAAAGGAAGCCAACCGGGAGCTGCTGAACGACGGCTCCTGCTGGACCATCATAGGCACTGAGACAGTGGAGTACAGCTTCAGTGAGAGCCTGGCCTGTGCCCGTGAGCCTGTCAGCCCCGTGCCACTCATCACAGCCCTGCAGGTAGGCGTGGTGCTGGATGTGGGGTCACCTGCTCCATTGCTGACCCCCCAGTACCTCTGCTTGGCTTCCCCTGCTTTGGGATGCAGGGAGGGAATGCAGAGCCCTGTGCCCACCGTGGCTCTGCCCCATGCAGCTCAGTGGTGGAGGGGACGTGGCCATGCTGGAGGTGCAGGGAGAGTATTTCCACGCACACCTCAAGGTCTGGTTCGGGGACGTGGAAGCAGAAACGATGTACAGGTGAGGGGGCAGGGGAGCGGCTCTGGGTTTTGGGCATGGCCTGGGGAACTTGGGCTGGTGAAAAGTGGGCAGAGAGGAACAGAACCACGGGACAAGAGGGGAGGGTGGCCCTTGGCCCCATCTCCATCATTGCGACCTCTTCAGGTGAACTCTTGTTTTACTCTCCTGTTCCTAGGAGCCCCAAATCCCTGGTGTGCGTTGTCCCTGATGTCTCTGCCTTTGGCAGTGACTGGAGATGGCTGCGGTACCCCATCACCATCCCACTCCTGCTGGTCAGGGATGATGGCCTCATCTACTCCAGCTCATTCACCTTCACCTACACCCCTGAGCAGAGCTTCCTCCCGGGGCAGCAGCTCCCGGCTGACATCCCGCAGGACTCAGACACACTGCTCAACAGTATCCACCAGGAGTTCACCAGGACCAACTTCCACCTCTTCATGCAGAGTTAGTGAGCTGGGTGGGCAGCATTCATTGCCAGCAGCCCTGGGGACAGCAATGTCCCTGGGCCGTGCCCAAGAGTCCTGCTGTGTTGTGACACGCTGTCTCTTCTAGCAGTAGAGATCTCACACGACAGCACCAATAAATCACACTGCAAGAACTCTACCAATTCCGTGCTGCTTTACTCGCCCTTGAGTTTTACCTCCTGTGCTGGCACAGGGCATTCCCTCTCCCCCAGTGCTCCTTGTCCATATGCCTAAAGTCCATAAGGGACAGGGATGGTGAATGAATGAAAATTGTTACTGATCTACACAAGAAATCCCTGCACCACTTCTGTGCTTTTCATCAAATAGAATCTTTGCAGTCGGAAGAGATCTCTTATTACGATCATCTACTCCAATCATCCACTTAGCACCCATGCTGCCCTCTGACCGTGTCCCTCAGTGTCACCTCCCCAAGGTTCTTGGACACCTCCACTGTCCCCACTGCCTCCCTGGGCAGTCTGTGCCAGTGCATCACCATCTTTCAGAGAAGTGATTTTCCCTGATGCCTGAATCTTCCCTGGTGCAACGTGAGGCCATCGCCTCTCATCCTGTCAGTGATGAGGAGCACATTTCCAGCAGATGAATATCAGCACCAGATTATTGTTATTTTTATCCCAGTTAGAGGCCCAAATGGAGTTGTTGCAGAAGGGGAAAAGAGGGGGTGAGAGCTGAGAGTCCCTTCAAAAACATCGAGAAGAAAATCAACCTTGGCTCTCTCCGAGCTCTGGGAGAAGAAGGAGTGCGGCTGCCGCCACCTAGCGAGCCGCAGCCGGGCTGGGTGCGCTCCATGCCGCCCGCATCCCCCCAGGTACAGCCCTGGCCACGGAGCTGTGGATGGGGCCGCGAAGTGCCTAGAAAACCTCTGCTGACTGTACCCACAAATAGCCCAGCAGGCTGGAGGGAGGAAGAGCTACAGCAGAGCCAAAAGAAGCGGAGCTGAGCAATGCTGAGGCACTGCAAAATGGGCTGTTCAGAGCCCACCGTGCCCCTGTGCCAGCAGCTCTGGGCTCTCAACCCTGCCCGTGCAGACAGAGCTCGTGGAAAGTTGGGATCTGGCTTGTTTGCTTTGCCGTAAAACAGGAGAAGTTTAAAACAAACTCTCTCCCAGCACTCCCTGGACTCCCTGCCGTGCAGGAAGACCGGACCACCACTGGTGTCCACCAGCTCTGTATCAGGGCACCCTGAGAGCCCAGCCCTGCTGGCCTGGGGTGTCTGGGTGGGAGCCGAGCTCTGCAGGGCAGTGCTGGAAGAGAAGCAGCATTGGGAGGGCTTCAACCCCACAGGACTGTGCCCGGCTCCCTACATGCAGGGGAGGTGCTGGCATGGTGAGGATGGCTGGGAGCAGGGATGTCAGTGTGGACTGAGTGAAAAAAACAAAAAAGAAAATAATTTCTACTGCTTTGACATTTCAATGCAGCTGAATGCACACGTGCTCCCAGGGAAGCAGAGCTGGCCCTGGGAGCTCTGCTGGGGCTACAGATTTCTGAGCCAGACTCCACCTGCCCCACTGCAGTCACCACCCCATGGAAAAAGCAGGCTCAGTGCAGGGGCAGGGTGAGGTTTGCTCCATGCTTTGTGCAGTGAGGGTGGACAGAGCCCAGAGGACCCAGCCAGGGTTTGTCTCTACACCGTCACCAACGTGGACCCCCATCCCTTCACATCCCACTGAGGGCCGGCACAGGGCTGTGCGTGCAGGCAGCTCCAGGGCTGTGCTGGGGGGAGCGGGCAGCTCTGAAGGGCTCTTTGTTCCCCGGTGTAATTATACCTGAGCAGGGAATAGGAACGTGCTGAAAACTCCTCACCGGGCGTTGCTGCAGGGAGACACACTGCTCGGCCCAACACTGGCGCCATTGTTCACCCCATGCTCTGCGGGGCCGCCGTCCCACCTCGGCCCCCCGCTGCCCTGCCTTTCCTCCAAATAATCAGGAGGTGATTAAAAACCAGCCCTTTCCCCTCGTCAATGTCAATATTGGGACAAACGCCCTGAAACTTCCTCCTGGGAGGGGGATGCTGTGGGGCAGGGGGCTGCACTCGGGGCTGAGTGGTGTTTCTGTACTGGGAGCACCCCGCTCCATGGAGTCAGCTGAAGCCTGTGGGGTGTAGAGACCCCCAGCACCCCCAGCCCTCGTGACAGCCCAGCTCTGTCTTTGTGATGAGGCTTTGCCTCTTCCCAAGGCTGCTGGAAGAAGAGCCAGAGCTCACGGCCCTGGGTGAAGGCTCGATGGGAGGAGAGGAGTTTTGGAGCACCTTTGCCACAAATGGATTTGGAAGATGAACTAGCAACAAGCCTGGCAGCACTGCTGGTCATGGTGGCTTTGGAGACCCAACTGCATCACATCTCCACGACAGCACAGTGCTGTACACATGGCATGCACCCGACACTCCTCAGTACCACTGATTCCACATTATTAAATTGACTCTATTCCCAGGACAAATGTGTCTTTTCCCACCTACACATTTCCCAAGCCATTGGTATTTTAGCAGAGGAATCCACGCCTGCCTCTTCTGCTTCCCCTGTCCCTGGTCTGACCCCAAAGCTGCTCCTGGTATGCTCAGCAAAGCCAAGATCAGGCTGACAGGGTGGGAGTCACAGCTGCAGCGCACTGCCCTTTGGGTGCCTTCCATGGGGAAACAACACTTCTGTGCAGGTCCTGGTCACCTTTCAGAGCAGATCTATAGTCCTGCCATTGAGATAGCCCTGCCATGAGCTTTGGCATGCCATAGCTGATGCTTTGCTGATATTTATCCCTCTGCTGAGCCCTTCCCACCACGCACACAACTCCAGGCAGACTGGCTGGTAAGCACTTATCCATCACGACGATCAGGGAGCTCTCTGCATCCACAGGTCTGAGGCTGTTAACTTCTGGGGCTCAAAGCTTTGTCTAGAGTGATTTTCTTGCAGTGCAATGAGAAAAGAAAAAAAATAGGGAAAATGAGGGGGGAAGAGGGAGAGGAAAGGGGGTGAAAAGGGTGAAAAAGGAAAAGAAAGAAAAAAGGGGAAAAAAGAGGAAAAAAAGAGAAAAGAAAACGAAAGAAGAAAAAAAGAGAAAAAAAAAAAAAAAAAAAAAAGAAAAAAAAAAAAGAAAAAACAAAGAAACAGCAAATGCTGCGGGGTGCGCGCGGTGCCAGGAGGGGGCAGCAGCCACAAAGAGGAGCGGGGCCCGGGAGAGCCCCGTGGGGGTAACGGGGGTCACGGGGCCCGAGTCGGACCACCGCGGAGGACCCCATCCTAAAGTGCCGCATCCCGCAGAGGACGACGACCGCAGCAGAGGGCGGCAGTGCCCATCCGGTCCTGTGCTCAGCTCTAACTCCAAAGAGGGCTTTGGGGGTCTGATGTAAAAGCAGAGCTGTGCCAGGAGGAAATGAGACCGAGTGACAGTCAGGGTCGGAGCTGGGGGGATCAGCAAAGGGCGGTGGGCAGGGAGGAGCAACTGAAATAAAACCCTGGGGAAAGGAAGAGACAAGCAAATGCCGTGCCGAGGAGCAAGGCCAGGAGTCCATCCCAGCTGCTGCAGGCACGAGAACACAGAGGACATGGGCACACATCACCAGGTCTGGACAGACAGCGGCTGCCAGGAGCCCAACAACACACACAGCCCCGGCCCCAGGATGGGCACACTGCTCCCAGCTACCCAGAGGGGGAGAGCCTAGCAGGGAGAGACAAACTAGATTTTCTCAAGGACAGTAATCCATTTAAACACAGCACTTCTTCGGAGACTGAGCACTCATCCCTTGGGAACACCAAAGTGCCAGGGCAGAGGGGCTGGAGAAGCCACAGCCTCTTCCAGGGCTTGCCAAAGAACTGCTCTGGGTTGAGGTGGAACAAAGGCACTTGCTTCCACCTGGAGGCCACACTGGATCCACATTGTTTGCCTGAAGATCTCAGCATCAGTTTGCTCCAGAAGTGCACCCCTGCTGCTCCTACAGGAGCTGCTCACACAGGGCAGGGAGGACAGTGACAAAGCCCCTCTGAGCTGCAGGTCACCACCACACCACTCCCAGCACGCCTCTCCCTCTGGTAAACCAAGGAGTTACACACAAGAGCTCTGTTATCCGGTTCCCAAAAGTAATCCCAGATCAGAAACAGTCCAAAAAGCCAATTTTAGAAAGTACCAGTTTATTTGTGGAAAAAAAAAAAAAATAGAAGTCAGTAACAGTGGAAAATCCCCGAGAGCAGTTACACGAGAGAACCTAAATACCCAGAGAAGCAGACACTGTTTCTGCCTTCCTCACAGTGCTATCCATGGGCAGTGAGTCCTGCCTCTCCTCCCTCCCCTACAGTGAACTCCGCATAGATTCTGGAGCACCCCAGAGCCCACAGCTTCCAAAACCACACGTGCTGAACCCAAGTGATGGGGGCAGCCTGGAGGAGGACCCTTGGGAAAGTCCTCCCATGCTCACATCAACACATCACTGCTCGCTGCCCCAGCACAGCACTGAGGAGCTGCCTCCATCAGCTGTAGCCCCACTTCTTTGTGCTATTGCCTCTCAGAATCCAGCCACAAGCCTCAAACAAAGTCCCGCTCTGAAGGCTTGAGGAGCTGTTTGGATCCCACCAGCTTCATGCTGCCTAGCCAGGTCAGGTCTCAAACCACAGCAAACAGCTGCAATCCCACAACAGCATCCCAAAGCACAGAGATGGGACACACATTGCACTCTCACTGGGGATTGCTCTGAGAGGTAGGAGCTACATACAGAGTGTGCAATGGAAGAACCACGGCTGGGAGCTGCCACCCAGGCAGACCTGCATGCCAGGCCAAACAGCAGTACAAAATGGACCAAGCCTCACACACAGCAAGGCTGCTGCAGTTACCTCCAGCCTCCACACTCCTAGCTGTATATTTCTCAGTAAAAATATAATATAGAGCTCTATAGGACTGATTATAATATATTACAGGCAAGAAATACTGATCTTCCCCTACTTCAATCATATAATGAATTCAAATTTGCATACAGATTAATTCCAAAAGTTATTGCCTTGAATTTATAATTAAAATTCACAGAATAAAGCTTAAATAGTTTGCACAGACTCATTATATTAGCGTTTTACATTAAAAGGGATAAAAGTCACCAGATGCAAAGAGCAGCCATCTCAGAAACTATAAATAATCCTATTTAAAAAAATAATAATAAAAAAATCAAAACCTACATTACAGGATAACCATAAATATCTTTACCATCTACAGTAGCTGCTACAGAAGCAGAAGAAACCTGCAACACACTGTAGCTTAGTGCTGCAGCCCAGAACATGGATCATAAAACATCTCCAGAGATACGCCCGAAGGAAACACAAAGGGATTGAAAAAATAAATCTGAGGAAATTAAAAAAGTAGATTTTTTTTTATTATTTCAAAACAATTTCTACAAAACTTTTATATAAACATTCCGCTATCCTCCTCAACATTGTTATAAAAATCCTACAGGCAATCCTAAAAACAAAAAAAAAAAAACAAAAAAAAAAGGGTGAAGGCAAGGAAAGGGCATCACCATAGCCAAGAGAAAGGGCTGTCCTGATTGCATGGAGCAGTGACCCTTGCCTGGGGCACACAGGAAGAGACAGAAGTCTCCTGGGGAAGACATTCCCATCGGCCCTTATGGCATTGGGGGATTTGGAGCCCCTCAAGCCCTCTACTCCCCAGTAAGGCAACGTGATTGGTAGTGTAAGACACTCATAAATAGTTCTTCAGAAAAACGCTTCACATCGACAGCCTGCTGCAAGATGTCTATTAGCAAGGTTTACAAAAAAAAAAAGCCATCTTCTATAGAAGCAGCCAATCTGAGCACAGCATGCTGGTTGCAAACACATGGTGTTTGCTTCCATACAGTCTGTTTTGTGTTTATACACCCTCTATAAAAACAAGCAGAAAGTTTGGCATCTTTATTGCTTTTATACTAGCTTTAGAAAAAAAAAACAAAAATACACTGAGTTTTTTCCCCCCCAGACTCTTTGTATTTCATTGGGCCCTTGTTTAGCTGAGCAGGATGAGAAGGGGAGCGTAGAAAGTTTGGTCCCCCCCCCTAAAGTCACTTTGAAATCCAATCCAAAAAGACTGTTTGTTCAGCACGTCTCACTGGAGGGCACAGTGTTTCCATAGAGTCCATTTGTCCCTTGCAGGGTACAAAGCGTTGCTGAGCTTTAAGCATAGAACTCATTTGTAGGGGCTTTCTTGTAGATGGGTTTCTTCCCAAGGTCATAGCTGCCTTCATCCTTCTTCTTCATGCGATACACTAAGAGGAGGATCAGGAAGACAGCGAACAGGAGACCAACTGCTCCTCCTGCAATGAGAGCTGGAGGGGGAAAGGAAACACGGAATTCAGTCTGAACTCGGAGGCAACTCCAAGTTGTTAGGCTGCAAAGATCTATCAGCAGCACCAGTCCCAATAGCCACGTGCAGAGCCAGCTTTGCACCACAGGTACTGACATCTTCAGCCACAGAAGGTGTTATTGGAAAAAAGGCAGAAACTGATTTTTATCTAACCGTAAACTAATCACATCCCACACCAACCAGTGTGGGTTAATCTTCCAGTTATGTGCTAAAAAGGACTCCTGATAAGAGAGGCCTCCCTGCTCGGAGACAAAGAGTCATACCCCAACACACTGACAGCATCAGTTCCAGGAATGTGGCACAGCCTTCATGTGAATGAGTTGTTAATTGCCTGTGTGAGCACACTCTGGAGACTCCATACATCTATCATACTGCAACAAGTCCCCACCATCAGCAGTAAGATTTTCCCTTCTCCTTCAGTCATCCAGTGACCAGGAGGAAGGATGGCTGCATATCAACACAACGTGCCAAGGTCTGTGCTCAGACCATCACACTCAGCACAGCACAAAGTGTGCCTTGAGACAGACCTGGCCCACATGCTGCTTGGTTCTGCTACCTAGATTTCTAACAGTTTACTAGGTGCTCACATACCTTACAGGAGCTGTTGTGTCCCTGAAAGGGCTCAGAAAACACAAGCCTTGGGCAGAGGTTAGAAGGGCAACACCAGTGTTTGATTTAGAAGTTTATGACATTGTTGATCATGGGTAGATATGCCTCTGGCTGGGGTTGGCAGTGCATGGCAGCTGCCACATGACTTCTGGCACTTGTTTAAGCCAACAGTCAGGTGACAGGCTCCAAAACAAGCTATTTACCCAGCAGGGTGAGCAATAGGCTCTTCTGCCATTGACAGACTGGCTACAGGCAGTCACAGTGGTAATACAGCTCACTCCCCTCATCAGAAGGGAACTGCACCCCAGAGAACAATGCGAGCCATTTTGATTTACCACGTGAATAATTTACAGCTACAGTTCAAGAACAATGTGAATTATTACCTGTGAGAACTTCTGTTCTTTCAAAGATGCTGCTGTTGGCTGTGCTTGCCATGGAGATCTTGTTGGACAGGTTCTCTTCAACAGGTGAAGCTTTGTCTGGAATGATTTCATTGTCCAGCATAGTGTTTTTCTTCTCACCTTCTATCTTTCTCTCTCTATCTCCAGGGATATAATTGTCAGATATCTGCAGAGAACAGACAGACCACACCCGTCAGCAAGCAGCACCCAGCCTACCTGCAGCTGAAAGTAGGAGGGTGTGCAAGGAAAGGAAAGTTTGCTTAGTGCTTTGTAAGTATGCTGCTCCTGCTCATGCAGGTAGATTCGTCTCGATGCCTCATCTTGAAGGGGGAAGGGTATTCAGAAAGCTGCAGGACAGAGTGGCTTAAAAAAAAAATTGCAAAGGCAATACCTACCGCAGGAGTATCCACAGAGGTCGGGTATATGGCATCTTCAGAATCTGGGTAGTCTGCAGAAGGGAAGAAGAGCACGCTAAGTTTTCATCACATTATAAGCCGTTTCTCCTCAATTCAACACTTCCAGCAGCTGGAGCCTAACTAGGACTCTAATTCCCTCCCAGAAATAGTTCCCTTTTATCTACTAGAGCATCCGTCAATTAATGGTTTTGATTGCACAAGACCAAAAGATGCAAACCCAAGAGCAGCACGTCATGCACAGCAGAGATCTTAAGTCGTATCCATGGGACCCCGCTGCAGATTATCTGGAGTTGCTCTGCCAAGCAGGTCTGTCACAGCTTGCTAAGCTACTGCCAAGGGAGAGCAAAGCTCTCACCACCCACCCCTAGAGGATAGCTTGCTAAACCTCTAGTCACCAGATCTGCCCAAACATGTCAGGTACTGATCTCAGGACTTGTTCTTTTCCATTTAGAGCTCACATAAAGGGGACAAGGAGCCTCTGAAACTGGTTTGGGCAGGGAGCTTTGCATGTCACAGAGTTCACTTGCACACCAGTTAGTCCTTTAGTGTCTCAGCTGAGGCCAAACAAGGTAAGCTTTAAGCCTTTTAACACTGCCTCAAGATTAGAATTTTATTTATTTATTTGTTAAGTCTCTCTCAAGTCCTCTGCAGTTCTACAGAGGAGGGTGCAGTGCCTTTCTGCATGCAGTGAGACACGTTTGGCTGAACTCCATCTGTCCTGCCCAAGTGATTCAACATCACAGTACAGCCACTTTCACTGTTCCCCTCCATGAGTGCCTCTAAGCCACAGGGCTCTCTTATCGTCGTCTGACATGCTGCAGTTCCCTCTGGAGCTCTGGCTGTACCCTTACTCGGTCATTCCGTGGCTGCTGGCACAGGGTTACACACTTCCCCACTCACCTCCAGAGCCAGACGTGTCATCTATATCCAACTCATCAGAAGTTAAGTGAACTGTGAAATCACTAATGTCTTCATCATCAGGCAGGTCTCCGGAGCCGGGGTAGTCAAGCCATCGTGCATCCATGGTCTCTGTTTCTCTCACCTGGGGACAGGGGTGGATAAGAGTTAAGTTTCAGACAACTGCTCAGAAGGGTTTCACAAAAGATCAGCAGTTCAGGACTTGTGCTGAGCACACCATTTCCATCACAAGAACATTAAATGCTGGACTTCCTCTCCAACATGAGCATTATCTTCACTGGAAGCAGCTGAATTCCCCTAGAATTTCTCAGAACTGAAGTGAGCAGTCATAGAGGGGAATTTCCTGAGGGCTGCAGATTCAGGAGGTTCACCCAACAACCATGGGATGAAAACAACACAACAGGATCTTGGTCAGGAGCTCGTAGCAAAAGTATTTGGGAAAAAACAATGCCTTCAGTTTGTCATAAAGGGGGATTTGGAAGAACTTTCTGTTCTGAGAGAAAAAGCCTGGCACCTATAGGTCAGGGTTTGTTTGTTCGTTTTTGCACAGCACTGAAGCTCCCCATTGAGGCAATTCATTGCTTCCTGCACTGGGAACAAGCCTATTTTATTACCCAAGGGTTAAAACTGGTCTGTCAGTTCCCCTGAATTGCAGTGCAATTCAGTGTGATGTTCAAGAGCATTTGCTATCAATAATGACCTGCCCTAAGGAAGAGCTTCCCCTGCCTCACCTATTGAAACACATACAAGCGAAAGAGTCTTATGAAATGAAGTCCAGGATCCGAGGCTCTAACGGCTGTAACTGCAGACACACATTAGCAAAACTGCAGTGCAGAAGGGCAGCCTGCCCAGCTTGCAGAGCAGCCAGGCCAGAAGAGCTGCTCAGAAAATCAGCTGTTTGGCCACAGCAGCAATTTAGACACCAGAACTGATTTGCACTTGGGTTCTGAAGGAGCCACAAGCCCAAACCTCCTGCCCTTGCCAGGGTTATGCAATTTCCCTGAAGCACTGCTCCTCTCCCAGGAGCCTGGGGCCAGGTGAGGGTCCTGCAGATGCAGTTCCATTGCCCAACACCAGCCCACAGATTCCAGCTCAGCTGCCTCCAATTCCACAGCCATGAAGTCACTGGCATGGCTGAGACTTAACCCCTTCCCCGAAGGCAAAGAGCACGATGCAGGCAGACAGGTCCCATAGCTGAGGGCTAGGCTGTCACATTGTTTTTCATGCTGTCCCCACAGAAATGCTGGGCATGCACTTCTTCAGCATCTCTGTGGTTGAAGTCCTGGAGGTTTATCCCAGGAGAGCATTTTTAAACAGCCACATCATGCACGTGTTTTCCCCACAGCTCTTCAAACCTGAGGGCTTTTCTAAAAGTACATTTTGTGAGCCTAACTGGGGGTGGGAGAGCAGAAACAGTGGGCAGCTGGATCCCAGTGCCAGCCCCCCAGCTCTGCTGCTCACTGCTTTGCTAGGACAGACTCCAGGGCTCAGAGCAGCCTTCCTGCCAGCCCAGCTAGGTATGACATGTCCTCTAGCCCAGCAGTGACACCATCTGACAAACTGTGCTCACTATTGATTTTAGAGGTGAATGCTAACAATCCATCACAAGCCATGTGTCAGCTTCCTCTGCCCACAGCCCCAGCCCAGATTTCCCTCCCATTAGCATATTTGTTTTGCCACAAATAAGGCCCTGTGGTGAAAGCAGGATGCTTCTCATTCTGCACGAGGAGCAGTGGCTACTAGAGGTGCTTTTCATTAGTTTATTGTGGTATCTTTGGTTTCCCCTGTAACTCTGCTGGAGGACAACCAACTGAACAGCCACAGGGCAGGAAGCACTGAGCTCAGCTCTCTTAGAGCCCTGCTTCTCTCTGCCTCAGCTGGCATGTAGCAATGGGAAGGGGCCTGGGGAGGAAGGACAGCTGGGAAGAAATCCTCCTGCTTCCTGGAACCAGATGTTCCCAACATTGTTGATCACTTGCTCCAAGGCAAATTCATCTCAAGATACATGAAATCCAGCCAAAACCCAACCTGCCACAAAAACTGCTGCCAGCACGCAGCCATGATCCCATTACAGCTCATGGTCATCCCACTGAGGTATAGGAAGGAAGAAACCCAGTTTGCCTGAGCTAGGACAGCAGGGCCAAGAGCATGTTTGCTGTGGGTCTGCTCAAGCAGGCTGCCAGGTCAGATAGCCAGGCTGAGCCACACCCTGTGCCAGCTCACACCGCTGTGAATCACAGCGGTTAAAAAAGCACGTCCTGGCCAGAGTGGCTCAAGGAAAGCCACATTCAGGCCACCGTGAGGCTGGACCGCAGGCTGGCCTTATCAGATCAGTCCAGGCACGAGCAAAGCCATGGCAGCCAGCCACAGTGATTAGTACGTGCTGTGGAATGCACCAGGTTCGTCCATCAGAAAGCCCTATTTAAATCAGGAGAGCCAGCATTTACAAGCCAGAGGACACAACAAGGAAATTACTGACTCAAAGCATAAATGAGATTACAGGGGAGCGTTCCCCGAACTCACTCATCATCCTCTTGAGCAAGGGCAGGGAAGTTCCTGGAAGCCAGGAGAGCTCCTCAAAGCCCACAGAAAGCTTTTCTTGTGGGCGGGAAGTCTCATTCGTACAGCTTCACCACAAAGCACAGGAAGCTGGAGGGCTGCTGGGCACCTGCCCTGCTCTGTGTGTGCCCTCCAGGCACTGGGACATGCTCTCCCAGGGAGCAGGATCCTGAGCTGGACCGTGGCAGTTCAAGAAGAGCTACAGTGGGTACAGCATGTGCAGCAGGCACATTCCTAGCATACACACCTGGGAGAGGGCACACGGTGCTCTCACAGATTTGAAAGCAGAGGCTCAGGGCTCCTTCAAGCGCCACAGGGTGCCCTGTAGAACTGCTCAGGAAGGGACACTCCTTTCTGAGAGGGAAGGCTCAGTTCTCCCTACAGCCACAGCATCCCCCAAGATGCCAGGCCACAGAGCACATGGGACAGCAGCAGGTAGCTCAAGCCAAGCCATCTCAGGCTGTGTTCAGCTGAACATCCACTGCAGCTGCCAGTTGGAGAAGGGCACAGGCATTGCTCAGAGTCCTGCTGTCTGAGGCTGGAGACCCACTGGGAGCAGCACACTGGTTGATGGGCCAGCCCATGTTGCCCCAGCAGCCAAAGCTACTGACATGCTTCTTTCCAGGAAGTCTGAGCACCACTGCAGGAGGCTGCCTCCAGGATTTCTTCCTCATACTTGATCTGCAGCTCTGATCCCCAGTAAGCACTGAGGGGATTAGCCAATGTGCTAGGGATGGAGCAGCTTTTCCTGCCTGCCAGTGGCAAAAATAAGTTTATGCCCTGCTAGACATCAGGCACGTGAACTGCAGACACCATTCCTGGAAAAGCCAGCACAGAGACCTCACATGAGCCCAGGTCAGAATGCACAGCCAGACACGGATGTGCACTGTGTGCCCTGTAGGAGCACAGCTGGCATGCAGGCAGGGCTGTAGCACACCACCAGCTCACCACCAACCCCCTAAAGCAGCAGCACTCATCTGCTGAGGCAGCAGGCTGATCTCTGCCCCATGGGCAGTTCCCCCAGCTGCTGGCTACTTCTGAGAAACACCAAACCCAGGCAGTTGCCTATACCAGCCCACACATCCTCACCACAACTTTCACAAAATCAAGCATTCTGGGGCAGGAACAAGGCTCTTCAGACACTCAACGGCTTTTATGCTGCTCACTGTCTCTGACCAAACACACCAAGGGTTCAACTAAAGGCTTCTTCCAAGGGCCACCACCAGCCAGCTGCACAGGGAGCAGACCTGCAGAGACCCACGCATGTGGAGCACAGGGAGCTCTTTATCTCCTTTACAACTCCACAACAACGGCCTGGAGGTCTGTGCACGTCCCTTCCCAGCACTGTGTACACACATCCAGGAGTAAACAGGAGCAAGGTGAAAGTCAGCTTTCCTAGACAAAAGCATGTGGAGCCGTGCCAGCCTTGGAGGCTGCAAATGGAGTGGCTGAGGTGCAGACCTGTTAACTCTTCACAGCCTGCTGGGACAGATAAACCTAGGGTTCTCCTGTGACTTTTTCTGGGCACAAGAGGATGGTAATATGAACTGCCTCATTACACTTCAATGGTCAGGGCTGAGGAACAGCATCTCAGACAACCTTATAAATCCATGAGGTGAGCCCCAGGTGTACACAGGTATGTGCTAGTCAGGACTGAGTCTCCAGTCAAGCAGACCTATGGAAAACTCCCATGTTGAGGGGAGACAGCCACAGAAAAGAAACATCAGGGTTTTAACTTAAAATGGAAGTTACTCAAGGCGGAAGCAGCTCTGTCCAGATTCCAGATGGGTAAGGCAAGAGCATATAGAGCTACGTAATCTCGATCAGTAGCACAGACAAGGAGCAGCACCCTGCTCAGTAAGGTACAGCAAGAGGAACACGTGGGCTGACAAAGTGTCACTCGTTTAATGTCATTAGGAGGAACACCTCCAGCTCCTGCTCAAGCAGGTAGGCACCTGGCCACCCCAGCCCAGCAGACCTTGTGCTACACAGGGCAAGAGGAGCAGCACATGCCCAGCTTACATGCAGCCCAGCCCATGTCCCCCTGCCTTCACACTCCCCCGTGATTCTTTAAGCCATGCTGCAGCAAGCAGCTCTCCCAGGGCTCACGCAGCAGCCAAGCTATAATCCCTGTGCTGATGACTCCCCTAATCCTGGGCTCTGCAGTGTGACCTGCTCTACGGAGTGATCCCTTCCATGCAATGGGGTTGAGCCCTCCTGGGCTCCGCAGGGATGAGGAGCTTGCAAAGTAGGCTTTCCTGCACATACCAAGTCAAATGTGAACTGCCTTGTTCTGCTCACACACAGCTACTCTCTCCTCAAACCACACTGCAGCAGCAAACAGGAGGACGGACAGATTACAAAGGAATGAATTCTTGTTTAACTGCTCTTGCCTGATTATCAGCCAAGAGCAAAGCCATAAAGATGGTGTCCTTTGCCAGCCAGGCACATGCTAGGAACTGTTTACTGCAACAGTGGCAAAATAACTGCTCGAAGGACTCAGTGCCCACAGAGCCAGGGCAGCACGGTGGGCAGGAGGCAGCTGCTTGCCTCCAGCCAGAGACTACAGAGCTCAGCAGGACTGCAGATGGCTGTGTGTCAATCACTTGCCCTGAAGCAAATAAAGATAAAGTTCAGAGGAAAACTGCAAGAGGGGAAAGCAAGAGCTCTTGTGACCTGAAGAGGAAAACAACTGCAACCAGAGCCATGCTGAGCCCCTGAGGTTCTCCTGGTCAGGGACAGGAATGCAAATCTAGTTCAAATGGAGTTTTATACTGTTGCAAATCTGATTTTAAGTAGTTCATGAACTCCAGTACTGAGGTCTCAGTTCAGGAGAAATCTATCCAAGGCTAAAAAGGGCATTCGTTTTTAGGACTCTCAACTCACCCCCAGTTGCCTACTCAAAGACACGAACCTCCTCTTGGATCCCTGGCCAGGGGGTATTAAAATCAGAAAGGTTGTAAAGGCTCCAGCACACCAGCTTCTCAAGCTTGGGATACTCTGTATATCACACTTCCCTCTCTCCCAGGGCGAGGCCT
Source organism: Odontophorus gujanensis (assembly GCA_013399175.1). Taxonomy (NCBI): domain Eukaryota; kingdom Metazoa; phylum Chordata; class Aves; order Galliformes; family Odontophoridae; genus Odontophorus; species Odontophorus gujanensis. Next base: position 26,689 of record VXAB01008243.1, on the reverse strand, counting down.
GCCCTCGCTGCCCTTCCCTAGAATACAACACCCAGTATTTCCCAACACACGTGCAAGCAGAATTTCCACTCAGCAAGAAGCGTGTGGCATGCATTTTCAGGCTCTTTGCAGTCCCTCATGCCAGCACGTCAGCAGCCTAAGCCAGGCAGACACAGACTTCAAAGGCTCAGGAGCACGGGGCCTTTCCCAGGCAGCTATCAGCTTGTTTGTGCAGCCAAGATTCCCAGCGCTCTGCCCTACAAATGCCTCCATCCCACCACCCATTTTAATCTAATCAGAAGTAGTAGCCCAAAGATTTCAGCTGAGCCCAGGCTGAACAAGCTCTGCCTGCACAGTTGGGCTATTTTGGGTTGTGCTGTTGGCAAAGCTACCAGCCAAGCAGCACGCAGCAGAGGAAGTTATCAGTCTGAAAGCACTCAGGATGAAGGAGCAGGACCACTCTGCTATCAGGCTATACCTATGTAAGCATTTGTATGAACAATAAATGTCAACAGCAGGGATTTTCCCTTGTTAGCTGCTGTGGTAGGGGCTTCTGCTGCATGGCGATTTCTGTTGTTGTGTTGTTTTTGTTTCTTTAACTACAGCCACTGCTGGCTGCTCAAAGGTGGCCCCAGCTTGAGGCTGCCAGCAGTGCTGGTGCAGACCATGCAGCCCATCCTGCATCACTACAGAGACCCCTCTGCCCCCAGCAGCGCTCTCTTCTCGCAGAGGTCCGTGCTCCAGGCCCCGTTTCCTGCTCTCTGCAGGGCAGCTGGCAGCATCTTCCCAGCACTCCCTCACCACTCACCACAGCCAGGAGCAGAGGGACCAAGTAATTGCTTTGCTCCCTCCTTCCTCAGCTCTGTGAAGCCTGCACCCAACCAGACGAGCAAGTCATTTAGTAACCAATGCACGGTACCAGCTCCTCATACTCAGCCTCAGGAAATTTGGAATTAGCGCCAAGAACAGCCCGCACATAAACAGCCTCCTGCAAGAGCCTGGCTCCAGAGTCTGCTCTGTACTGTGGACTTGTAATAAATATTTATCTCACAGGGAACAGAGTCTTCAGAGCCAAAGCTCCTGACATCAGAACTAGCTCCATGTATTTCCATCTGAGGGAGGCAGTCACTAGAAGCTTCTCTGCACTTGAAGGGTGAATCCAGCTCCCCAGACACAGCTCTGCCACTCTCCTTGCACCACACCAGCCAGGATCCCTCTCCCCACACACAGGAGCCTCATCATTCCCACCTTCCCATTGCTCTCAAGCAAAACCAGACTTGAGACTCAACGAGATCCCCAGCCACTGAACAAATCAGGTTGTTTTGCAGTGAGTCCAAGGCAGGCACTTTTCCAGTGCAGTCATTAATGCACACCAACTGCTCTTTTTATTGCCACTGTTCCAACTGTAACTGCAGACAAAGGGCAAGACACAGGGTCAGCCTCCCAGCAAGGTAAACAGGGCAGGGCCACAGCACTTTGTCTTTGGGGTTTTACAGCAGACAGGTAGCACAGTTCTGCTCACACTGCAATGGAGACACCTTCTCTTCCTTGTCAGCCAAGGCAGGGCAACATCAGAAGGGAAAAATCCTTCCCAAGACTGAATTTGTTTGACCAACAGAATACAATTTGTTTAAGCAAGAAGAAACCTGGGTTTTGCTACATGACACTGGCTGCTTGGGTAACGTACTACGTGCCTAGCAGTCTCCTTCCCACCCCAAGGAGTGTCTCACTGACATTTTAATTAACAGCTTTGATTTTTCAGTTATCCCAATGAATTGTCTAACAAGAACCACTCGGTGCTTTGTAAGCAGAGTCTCAGTCACAAAGGACTCAAGGATACAACCAACACAAGCATGTATTTCGAGCAAAAACAAGGCTTTTGCAGTAAGGGAATTTTTGAAGTCAGTCAGCCTTTAGAAACCAAGAACAGTTGAGCTATGCCTTATGTGCCTCCCCCTCCTACGCTGACATTTTCTCTAGATTCAGAATTCAGCTCTTAGCCTCCTCTTTACGTCTTCCCACTCCTCTGCCTCGCTGTGAACACTTTCGGTCACTTCAGATAACATTGCCCTCCTCTCCCCATCTAGATGTATCTGCCTGAAAAGATGGCACCCACGGAGCTGCCAGAGCAAGTTAGTGGCTGCTTGAGACAACACATTTCTCAGAAGCCTTTGCCAACACAAAGTCAGCTAGTGGAGGCAGTAACATGGCAGAGAGCAACAGCTTTTTACCCACTGCAGCAGCAAACAGACAGAGATGGGAAGCAGCAGTCAGACAGCACAGCCTGGCTGCTGAGCAGCACCAGCTCTGAGTTTGCCCATCTCCTTCCCCCATGAGGGACCCAGCACTGTTCCCCTGTGCCAAGCAAGACTGAGTCACTATGCTGGGGACAGGGCAGAGCCGTTACTCACACAGTGACAGCAGTCTCAGGGAGCTGAGTGCCAAAAACCCTGAGTCACACACTGCTGCAGGGATGGCAGCACACAGCAGAGCTGGACCGAGGTACCATTACCAGCCAACTGAGTATGCGATTAGAGAAAAGAACAGAAATAGAAATTCAAACTAATCCAGAAGTGCAGCCCTAACCGATCATCACCACGGGACCTTTCAAAGCCCCTCAGCACAGTAGCTCATTACATGCCAACTCCAACCAGGCTGCTCTGTCTACCCAGAGCCACCAAGCCCAGTTTCATCACAACAGCCTCATTCTATTGCAGATCATTTGAATCCTTAATCTGAAGTGTTTGCATTCCACCCAGTCTCAACAAATAGTCACACACTCTCCACAACAGCAGCCCAGAGGTCAGACGTGCTGGATCTGTCCGGTTTTAGTGCTTCAGCTGCATTAACTTCACATCCGAAGCAACAAAAGCAGCAGGACCACTCTGTCGTCATAGGGCATCGAGGAACAATCTGTACTGAGCTGAGAGGGAAGAATTCAGCAGCAAGGATTTAAGAGCAATCTGGAAAGGATAAATCTTAACTCGAGAGCAAAGAAGTGCTTCAAAGGATGGATGCTCCATTTTTATCTAGCTTAAGTGCTAAGTGGGGAGTCCTGAGCCACCAGCCAGCCAGCATGCTTCCAGAGTATTTCCCAGCAATGGGAGTCAGAAGGGAAGAATTCTGCTGAAGTCTGTAGTCCGAGCAGCCTCCAGCCTCATGGAAGAGGTGGGACAAGTGCATCAGGAACACAATGGACCGCTTCAGGAACAGCAGGGCAGGGGGACACTGGGTACCACTGGAGGCATGGTGAGAACAGGGAATAGCCTCTTGACCCCAAACATTTAGGCACACAAGGCAACAGCAAAGACTCAGAGAGGAGGGGAGAGGTGAAGACGCATAGGAAAAAGCATTTCTACAGCTGTTGGACTAGATACAGACCTCAGCAGGACCTTGAAATGAGGCAGCAGCAGGAGGGGCAGGAAAGCAAGCAGTCACACTGCCTAACAGCCATAACTTCAGAATGCCAACAAGCCTCAAAGTTCAGCCTCAAATCCCCATCCCACCAGCCATTCCCAACAAGGTACAAGGCACTGGAGAGCATACTGTCTTCCACACCTTCCAGGCATTCATCATGACAACCAACTCTAGGTTTGGTCACCAAAGTCCATAGGCTCCCTCCCTTCAGGAGCAAGGGACATCACCTCCCACCTCCAATCCTGTTGCTCTCCATTTTAGGGAGGCCAAAGCCAGGATTTGTTGTAGATGTCCAGCTATCCTGTGGGCTTGCCAAGCCTTACAGTAAAATGAAGTAAACCCCACAGATAGCCATTTCTTGATTTGATTGGGAGGGACAGATGAGAAACTGGGCAAGGAGCAGAAAGAACAGGCCTGGGGGATCAATGGCAGCAGGACAAGCCAAACCGGTTTTAACATTAATAATGCTGTACTACTTTCCAAACATGGCTATCATCAACAAGACACCAGCTTTGCCAATCAGAAGGCCTCCAAGCATGATTACCTTAAACTAGAAACGGAGCCCACAGCCAGCACAAGGCCTCCCCCTCTCCCTGCACGCTCCTCAGCCGGCAGCTTTAAGGATAGATTTCTGCTCAGCTGCATTGCTGGGGATGCACAAACAGTGCTGTGCCCCGTGCAAACTTTCTGCTTTCTCTGAGGCAGCAAAGAAGGACAGCTGCACCTTGCAGCCCATTCTCACTGCTGAGCTCACAGTAAAAGCAGTGCTCTTCAGTAGAATTAACAGCAGGAGCAGCCCAAGCCTGCAGCAAAGACACTACTGATGGGAGTACCCTTGCCTCCCTCCACGCTGCCAGGTGGCAGTTAGATGCTAGAAATGCAGGCTGAGCTCTGCAATGCCACCCTGCTTCTCCTCAGCACCACTCATCCCATACCTTATCTGCACTACTGGCTTTCCACCTGTCTCCCCAAAGTCCCTTGGACACCCAGCACAGCTCTACCTGGGCAGCCTTTGCTCCCTAAAGCACTTGCCCAGGTAGGGCTGAGGAGCACAGGCGGTCGCCAGGCTCCAGCTGGAAACCCCCCACCCCCAGCAGGGTGGATGTCCTCAGCCACCCACCACCCCGGCACCAACGTCACACTCGGGCACTTTGCTCACAGTCCCCACCCTTTTACACATCCAGGATTGCTTCACACCAACAAATCCCATCCACGCCAACAAGCCGTGCGAGGGGAAAGGAGCCAAAGCATTTCTGTTTGTACAGGCTCGGGGAAACGTTCAGGCACCAAATCACTCTCAAAAGCCATCCTCTTACGTAAGCACAAGAAACACAATCCCTGTCTTGTGAAGGAACAGCTACCTGCCTTCACCCTGCCCGCACAGAAGGCGCGGAGCCGCACGCTGTGCAGCCCTGCACGTTTTGGCAGGGCTATAAAAACGAAGAGGAGGAGGAGCAGCAGCAGCACTCTCCCAAACCTTGTCATCCTGTCTCCTCCCAGGCAGTCTGAAACCCAAACTGTTTGTTTGCATAAGGCTCGGGAGTAGGTCAGTATTGCTGCTGGAGCACGCAGCCCGCCTGACGCAGCCTAGAAGACACTGACAAACACTCCATATGGCTCTGTGTAAGGACCTACAGAATCCATCTGTTGAAAATTTGTTGTCTTCGCAGAAATTCGATGCTTGCAGTCCACTCCATTCCCCAGGGACACCAAGTTGCATTTCATACCAAACATGGTCAATGCAGCTTCCAGATGCTGTCTGCCCCAGAAGTTTGCCCTGCTGGTTTGGGCCAGTTCTTGGAGGAGCGGTTCACGTGCTTAAGAGCAGGGATAAAGGCACCAGATTAGAGCAAAGTGGATTGGGGTTGGTTGGCCTCAGCAGAGAGCAGCTGACAGGGGTTGCTGACGCTCCGTGGGACGTTCCTAGTCCACGACCAGCAGCCTCCTACCCTGCCCCCACTGGAAAGCAGTGCCCAGTGCTGATCTGCGCGCCCAGGTCTACACAGAACACAGCGATGTGGATAATTAAACCTAGTTTTGAGATCCTCACGGTTATGTTAACACCAGCAACTCCTTCAAACAGACACAGAGATCCACTGTGACTGCGCTATCAGGAAGAGGGACACAAACACAAAAACGAATAGGGAAGGCAGACCCCAAAACCTCTGCTTCACCGGGAGCAGCACGCATGTACTCAGCTTGAAGGATCTGAGCTCCTTTATTTCACTTCCTCGCGTTTGAGGAAAGTCTAACGTTATCCATTCATCCCCTTAGAAAAGCAAGGATGGTCTGAGAGTCACGGGGACACCAGGAACCAGCACAGCCGCGTTCCGGTACGCCAGGAACACACACCCAGGTGCAGCAACGCACCGCACACCTAAACCACCATAAACCGGCAATAAAAGAGGGATTAAAGGCCGTGACTCCATAACGAGCAGTTGGAGATCAAAGCTGGAATGGAGAGCGGTTCGTTTGTACGACTCAGCCCGCGCTAATTCCAGCGGAGCCGACCGGGGGAAAGCAGGAGGGGAGAGCGGGGGGAAGGAGGAGCGGCACGGGGCTGCGGGCACCGGGGGACGCGGCACTCACCGACTCAGCGGCGGCAGCGGCCAGCAGGAGGCCGAGCAGGAGCGCGGTGCGGGGCAGCAGCATGGCCGGGCGGGACGAGGCGGTGCGGGGACGCTGAATCGGAACTGCACACACACCCCGACACCGACGGCAACGACTCTGCCCGCTCTGCGCTGCAGGGCTGCTTATAGCTGCGGGGCGGCCCCACGAGGGCGGAGCCTCCGCCCCGCACCGCCCCGCACCGCCCCGCACCGCCCCGCAGGGAATGCCCGCGGCCCACGCCGGGAGAAGGGGGGAAGCGGAGCGATGTGTGCTGCGTGCCCCTTCCCGGCTGGAGCTGTCAGCGGCTGCCGAGGAGAGAGGGAGGGATGAGGACCGGTGCGGAGAAAAGGGGAAAGAGAAGACGGGAGGGGGACTAGGAGAGAGTACTAGAGAGTAGACTGGGGTAGGTGGGAGAAAAAAAGAGAAGGGGGAAGGTGAATGTGTATGTGTCAGTTTGGTTTTCGCAGCATTCCAAAAGCGAGGGTGTTGCGGTCGCAGAAAGCGGAGGGGCTTTTCCTGCGCGGCTCTCGCTATGTCGTCGCCGCGGTCACGAAGCGCTGCGTTACGTCACGCGGTTCAGTTTGGAGGTGGAAAATGAAACTGCTCCGTCTCTTTTCTGTGTAAGTGGAAAGCGTAAAAAAAAAAAAAACACGCGGCCAGAAAAATAAAAAATAAAAAAACGCCGTCTTCAGCACAGTGTAACTGTTTCAAGTGGCTTACTTGTGTTTTTTGTTCTGTTTTGTTTTGCCATTTATTACTTTGTCCCATCACAAGTGCTTGTTTGCGTCTGTCGACAGAGCCCATTTCGGCCCTTCCATAGCCCGGGGTGCATCTGAACAAGCACACTGTGTGTCCCTTGTCCCCATGCCTTGTTTGCAGCAGTCACATTGTGCTGCACTTGAGCTTCACCTTACTAAGAATAAGGCACTAGATTCGGTTCTCAGCTCATTCCAACTCTGCTAAGCTAACCCATGTGACAATGGAGCTGCTCCCTGTCCCACCTTTACATGCTAACGAGTCATAGATTCATAGATACACTAGGTTGGAAAGGACCTACAAGATCATCTAGTCCAACCATCCTCCTGTCACCATCCCTACCCACTAAGCTACTCAAACAAAGCAATCTCTCAGGTGAAGCAGCCTTTCCAACTGCCTTTGGGAAGAAACAAGTACGAAGAGAGGCCAAGAGGGCTCATCAGTTTGTGTCAGCACTGTGCCTGCAGCTGTGGCTGTGCTGGCAGGAGATTCTTCTCACAGCTTCATCCCCAGCTGGCATCATATGAACTGACAAGGAGTGCTGCTCCGAGCTTGGTAAAACAAAATCTGAAGAGGGCACACCTCTAGGTGTAGGAAGCACGCTGGAGGCAATGGTGGAGTTTCCTCGAATACCAGACCCTGTGCCCAGCAATTTCTCACTAAACCTCTACTCCACAGCACACAGGGCCACCATGGCTATGAGAGAGGGCTGCTGGCTGTCAGCTGGATCACTGCCCCTCCATATCACACCCGCTTCATCACACAGGAGCTCATGGAAGAGCAGGCAGGGAGCCCGGCTGCAGTCAGCCTCCAGCTCTGGGCTCCTGCACAGCTGGGCAGCAGAAGGTGGAGGAGAACAAGAGCACATGGCATGGGCTGATGTGTATGACATCTGCTAGACAGGAGATAGCCTCAGCAGCACAAGGTGGACAGAAGCAGTGCAGCCCTCCCTAACCCTCTACATGACTCCTACACTTGTGTGCTTGTGGCCACAGTCCTTCTACCCCTCTTTCCAGGTAAGGTAGTAACCACAAAGGTGCTTTCAAAACCAGCTGTCTGTATTGTGGCTACAAACACTGCTGACTTTCCTGTCTATTTCCTCTAGATACAAGCACAATAGGCACTACACTTCCCGGTTATTACATACCTCAGCACTGCTACAAAATCCCTCCATGTGGCACAAAACATCATCAGGAAATTCTGATCATGTTGAGCTTCCCTGCTTTAACAGAATGGGCAGGGAACTGTCCATCATAGCCACACCTGTGTGCATAATCCTGCAAACAAAGTGACAGACATCTTGGGCTTCTGGAAACAGAAGGGAAAATTAAAGTCAATCAGAATGTACTTTCCAGCCTTGATACAAATTTACATAATGCCACCGATGGCATTTTCACAGTGCATCTTGTAGATCCACCCCTCTACCACACACACACACAAACTTTCTGCCACATTGTCCCAAAAGCAATTATCAGAGAGGAAATGCAGCCACAGAAATCATAACGTGGTTCTTTAAAACCATGACAAAACATAGTCGGTTTCATTTTGCCCTTCAAACGTCTCCCCTGAAAACAATGACATTTCCTTCTCTGGAACAACACGGAAAAATCGTGGGTATATGACATTCACAGAGAGTAACAGCACAAATGGACCCAGATAGAGAAATGCACAGCTGACATGCACTTACTTGAAACCCCACTACGTGCACTGAACCTCATATTTGTTCTGGGCAGTGAGTGTTCACATTCAAGGTGTATCAGTTCCCTTCTACAGCCAAAATTACAGTTGGCAGAGAAATAACGTAGGCTGGCCTCGACTGCTCCTAACCAGTGTTCCATACCCAGCTCTCACCCTGAAAATAAAAACATCTGCTGATTCCCAACACGTGATACAAACACACTGGAGGCAGCATGCAGTGTCCAACTATAATTCATTTGAAGGGTGAGAGGAATCTCATTTTTATACAAGTGATGTCTAAACCTGGGAAGGCCATATGCTCAGCATTCTTCAACAATTCTAGACCACACACTGTACTGCATTTTCTAGGAAGAGATTTTTCAGCCAAGCTCAGCACAATTCCTACATATGAATTTTAAAGTGGGCTTAGTACAGGATTCTCTAGCACTAAGAAAAGTTTGGCAGAGTTTTTAACCACTCCTACCTGCCTGGGAAAGGACAGATGAACAGAGATCAGTCAGGCATCCTTTGTACTTCAGTTGGTAAAAAACATACAGCCTAAACAAAAAGCCTTCTGTTTTAGGAAACAACTCCTGAGGAGGAAAAACACCAATATCCTACACATCCAGTCCTTATGGACAGATTCCAGGTTAATTAAGGTGTTCTTGTTCCATACTCCTGCTAAAGAAGTGACATGTGATCTGGGCACTTTCTGAAGGTACTTGCTGTGTCCTGGGCATATTGGCATTTCTTCTTTCACCTGCTGCTCTTCATGACATGCAGGTGTCACACACAAAATGTCAGCTCTTTTAAAAAGGACACTTAGTCAGAAGCCAGGCAAACAACACGTGCTGTGGTGCTCTAGAAAGTATGATCTCTGTTTCAACATCCTTTTCCCTTCTAACACATCTTCCCTCTACAGCTGGTTCCAGCTTTCATTTCAGCTAAGAAGAAAAAAAGGGAAATTGAAGAGATACTTATTTTCCCCCAAACATTTCCCTTTCAGGTTCACCTTAACCCTTCCCACAGAGAGGAGATGTGAGGCAAGGCTCCCCTTAGTGAGAATGTCCTCTGCTTCAAGAGGAGGACATGGTCCTCTAAGCAGGGGCAGCAGGAAAGGAGGATGAGCTGGACCAGGGAGTGCAGATGGACAAACACGACCACACAACGTGCTATTACCAAGCCAGCCAGGAAATGTCTTCACGTTCATGAGATGGAGTGCAGCTGAGCCAAACCTTTGTGCCACAGCACTTTGCTGCCTCTGAGCTGTTACGTTCCCTGTGCAAGAGGCAGTCAGAACACACGTCTGACATCACTGCCACCTTCAATTATGGGGCAGCAACCAAGCAGGGAGGAGACTCGAGTTTGGAAGGAATTCAGGCCGGTACTTCCCAGAACACCACCTCCTATCTTGTGATTGCAGGGACTAATGCGTAAAGCAGAAATACTGTTGCTGACGACTGTGGTGTGGAAAGACACCCAGAAATTATACCAACAGCCCTGCCAGGATTTCTGTTCATGAGCTTGGAGTTTTAGTCAGCTATGACTAAACAACTCTCATTTTTGCTGGCAGAGGAAATTCAGTCCTATGAAGCTTCAAAAAGAAATAAGGAAGTGGAGGTAAGTACCAAAGCGAGGGCTTGCACTTCCCAGAGATGCAAGCGCAGCAGGTTTCAGGAAAGGAAACCAATTTCTACTAAGAGTTAACAGAGGAAGTGTCGAGTCTCACAATCCATGCTCAGCAGCGTGCTGCCAGCGGACAGCCTTGAGAGGCCCCGGGATTTTCCCATGTTCATTTCTGCCCTCAGCGCGCTGGTAAGCTTCGGCAGAGCCCAGTTCTCTAAAGACCGAAGTCAGAGCCCGGCAGACACCGCCCACAGCCCACAGCGAGGAGCATCACCTCCGCGAACAGGGAAGGAAACGCGCCCAGCACGCATCAGCACGGGGACATCCACAGCGCGAGGGAGGAAAGGCACGCAGCGAGGCAGGCTGCGGCACCTCCCACACCGGGAAACGGAACAGAACGTCAGCAGAGAACGGCACAGATCGTAATCCGAGTCCCCGCAGCCGGAAATACTCCACAGCCACGGCGGGGCTCGCCTCCCACCGCCCGCAGCCGAACCGCGCCGCCGGGCTGGAGGACCTCACGCCCGCAGCCCCGCCGCCCCGCGAGGGGGCGCTGTGCCGCTCCAGCGCCGCCGTCCCTGAAGGCGTTTCCGCTTCCGCTTCCGCCGCGCCGGGCGGGCGATGGCGGGGCAGTTCCGCAGCTACGTGTGGGACCCGGCGCTGATCGTGGCGCAGATGGTGCTGATGCAGGCCGCCTACTACAGCTCGCTCGGGCTCTGGCTCGCCCTCCTCGGGGCCCTCAGCAGCACCGGGCCCTCCCTCCACCAGATCTTCAGTGACGAGGTGAGGATGCGGGCGGTGGGCCCCGCGCTGCGCCGGGCCCTGTCCGTGTGTCTGTGCGTCCGTGCGTCCGTGTGTGCGCTTCCCGCCTCGCGGACGGGCCCGTGTGGGGCTGTGCGTGGCCGGTCCGGTGCCGAGGCAGCGCGTCCCTCGGTGTTGGATGGCATCTGGCTGTGTGAGTGGGACCCTTGCGCGGAGGCGGCCCCTCCAGAGCCCGCTCGCTGCAGGGCAGTTGGACTAGATGACTTTTAAAGGTCCCTCTCAACTCAAACGATTCTGTGGTAGAGGTGAGCCCACTCTGTGCGTGTACCCTTCCCCTCGTGGTCTCTCGGTATGGAGCCAGCAGCTCTTTCCATACAGGTGTCCCAGGCAGAGAGAGACCTCCTAGAAGGAGTGCTGTAACTGCTCGGGCTCATTGTAGAGGCTGCAATCAGTGCAGGGCAGCGCTGGCATGGCCAGGCCCTGTGCTGTGATTTGTGCTGTGGTTTCTTACTAATAATGCTGTGTAGATTCTAGGTTTCTCGACTCCACCTGGGAGGCTCTCCATGATGGCTTTCGTCCTCAATGCACTCACCTGGTAAGTCAGCAACTAGCCACAGCACGCATAGCACTTCTGTCATCCTAATGGTTCTGGTGTCTTGAGCTTGCTCTTTCGTAACTCTGAACTTTAAGAGATTCGGAGTAGTCCACTGCCTCTCCCAAAACATCTCCTGGAAGCCCAGTGCCTGGTGAGCAAGTCTGCTGAGGTCAGGTTATTCCCTGTTCTTGTCAGGATAGGATCACGGGTGGGAACTGCTGACTCCAAAGCTGACTTTCTAGATACTGGACAAGACATTTTACTTTACTGTCTCGGTAAGAGATTTTACCAAAAGTTAGATTTAATGAGTCTTAACAAACAGTGATCTATAAACAATAATGTACTTTGCACCTGCCACTGCGCAAGGATTACTGGGGGAGATAGCACAGGGAGCCAGTCAGGCTTTTTAAACTGAAAACTCATTTCCCTGCCATCATGTAATCAAAATGCTGTAAGCCATTTAAATCTTGTGGCAGCATCTGTGAGGACGGTGAGAGACATCCTATCCCTAAAACGGCCCAGAAGTTTTGAAACAGCTGAATAAGCAACACCAGTAACTTGTGTTAGCTCTTGCTGTATCCGCTTGTCCACGGGCATAGTGCAGTTTGTTTATTCATCTGTCTTTACTTTGCAGTGCTCTGGGCTTGCTGTACTTTATCCGTCGAGGAAAACAGTGCTTGGATTTCACAGTCACAGTTCATTTCTTCCATCTTCTGGGCTGCTGGATTTATAACTCGCACTTTCCCTCAACTCTGACGTGGTGGCTGGTGCACATCGTGTGCACAGCACTGATGGCTGCAATTGGGGAGTACCTCTGCATGAGGATAGAACTTAGGGAAATCCCTCTGAATTCTGCTCCCAAATCCAATGTATAACTTGCTCTGGCAACGACATGCTGCATTGCATCATTGTTTCCAGCACAAGTACATCTAATGCCTGAAAGTCATCACTGAAGAAGCACAGCAGGTCTGTTGAGACTTTTTTTTTTTTTAAAAGACTGCGTGAGTGTGAGCATCTCCTCTGTCATCATCAGACAACAGAGGAGGAGAAGATGTTTATTTTATTAACACTAAGCATTTAATGGCTGTATGGCAAGTGTGCTCTTGAACTCTTCACTCTTGAGACTGTTAAAAGCCAGGTAGCAAAACTTCACAAGGAGGAGCATCTGGAATTTAATAAATGTGAAAGGTCCCTGAATGGGTGCTGCAGTGGTCAGCTCGTTGTGCAGGAGCTGGCACTGTGAGCATTGTGGCTGGGAGCTGCTGTGTCTGGGCTGACACTTGTTTGTGCTTTGGTTGGAAGAAAAAAGGAAGTGAATGGATGGGGTAAGAAAGAAAATAGTTGTACTTACCTGAATCACCAGCTGAGACCCTAAAAACCTTGTAACGTTAGATGGGGTTGTTTGCTCTTTCTATGTTTAATACATAGAGATGTCAGACAGCAGTTTGCTGAAGAAATCTTTTGTAATAATAAAAGTATTATGTTGCTGTGAGGCTGTTACCATTCTCCTGGGAAGCTGAGCACTTCAATAAAGCACCATGAATGTCTGTATCATGGCAACAGAGGAGGATGCATCCAGAGAACACAGTATGTAGGCTGCCCCGTTTAGGGGACATAAAACTTCCTGCAGTAAATATCCCATACCTCTCCTCTGTAATCAAGGCATCTGTGAGTACTGTCTAGAGAAATCAGCCAACGTACTGCTCGCTTCAGGAGGAGTGTCAGCAGTCCAGGGACTCAGTCCTAGGCTGGAGGTGTCTCAGGTAAGCTTGCAGAGGTTTCCAAGAGCTGTTCATATTTGCCTGGTTGTTACTTCTGACTTGAAAAACAAACAAACAAAAAAAACAATAACAGCAGATCTAATCTATCTGAGATGATGTTTATTCAAGCGAGAAACTGCTACTTGTTTCTCAGAGTGATAGGATGTGCTTTCATTTAGAGGCTCTTCCAGTAACCTCACCCACGGGGCAGGCACAAACATCATCAGCCTCACTGCTGTGGGGCCGAGCAGTTCCTTCGGGTCCCACAGCCCGCACAAGCAGATGTGCATCCTGCAGGGCGGCCACTGAGGGGCGTTGGGTTTGCAAGAACCCGAAAGGGGGCAAAGCGAGTTCTGAAGGAGGGATTTCTCCTGTGCAGCCTTTTGCTGTGGTAACTTGCTTTTGAACGTTAATGTTTGTAAATGTTAATTTGTGCAAATTACTTGCTAATTTGAGTCGTTCAGAATTGGTGGGATGATTTGAGTTGCAGATGATAAATTGTTTGAAGTTGCTCTTTTGACTTTTGTTACTGGGGGAACTGTATTTCAATTCCTGCTTTCATATTCTATGAATTTGGGCAGGTTGACATCCCAGTGCTTCAGATACTTGGCTGGTTTGCTGCAGAGAAGGAAGGGTTGCTGCCTACGTGTGATTAGGCAGAGCTTCTCATGGTCTGAGATTTCACCACAACCTCTTCCTGACCAAAACCCCTTTAAGCCCGATTTTTGTGCTATCACATGCATAGAAGCAGTCTTTCAGAGGAAGAAGTTAATACAAGTTCAGATGTCATTTGTTACTGCTTCCCCCCTATCTCTGCTGTGCATTCAGCAAGCTTTTCATCCCTGCTCCAGGCCTTCTGGTTTCTCATGTCTGGGGATACTTGCTTTCCTTCCAGCCACGTCCAGCCTAGACACAAAGCAGCACTTGGGCTTCCAGTAGGTGCCAGTATCTCCTTCTGAAAAGAGATGTGCGTGCAGGATTGGGATCAGGGGGCACAGCAAAGGGCATGCTTTGCCTTGGGGCTGCCAAACCTCATCTGGGTATTAGTTGTATTTTAAGGCTCTTTCAGAGTCATTTTGTCCTCTCCTGCTGTTTGCTGTTGGTACTGAGGGGGAGCATCTCTGGGAACAGGCAGAAGAAGGAAAGGCACAGCACTCCCATTTCTTAAAGCAAAATGGACAGCTGGTCCTGGGATTGTTGTGAGATTGTATTAAAGAGATGCTTTCTCGGTCCTCCTGGAAGAGCAAGGATGAAAACTTCAGACAAAGGAACACTTCCTTACGTTCTGAATGCATAAGATAGGCTTTGACTGCCTCAACAGCCACCCTTGCAGGAGGGTGTCAAGTTCTGGTGGAGCTGGAGATCCTTAGGTAGAACAGGCCAAGAGAAGAGTCCTTGGTGCACCTGAATTTAACACTGAGGCTGTGGGATATCCAACACACCGCACTGCATTAGCATGGAGCGTGCTACTGGAGTAGAAAGGCTTTTAAGTCTGCTCCCTTTACGAATTTAATCTGAATAGTGCCTTTTTTTTCTTTTAAACAGAGGAAACTTACTGTACTTGTCCAAGTTACAGGGGAAGTTGTGCTAAAAGTTACACACGTTGAGAAGGGAACTTCTGCAGTTCATCACTCCCATATTATGAGACCAAGTTTTCACTTGCATACATTCAGTCAGATCTTAGGAGCACCTTTGGCTTTAAGAATTCCTGCTGCTCCACACCGGATTAATGGCAGATGGTCTTTGTGTCTTAATGAATCTTTTTCTCATGCGTGCAGCGGAGTTGAAGTATTTGCTTCCAGGGCAGATTTTCCCTAACACGGGCTCTTCTCAGAGGCAGCAGTCACATCAGCTAGTCATCCACGTCCAAGGATTTGCAAATGATGACTTCTGCTCAGACTTTCACATTCCCCTTCCCCAAAGCCACCTGAAAGTTGAACATTTTAAGAGAAGATGCCAAATTCAGAGAGAAGCCAAGGGAGGGAAATGCTGAGAGCTGTGCTTTGTTTCCCTAGAGGCATTAAACACCGATTTGAAACAAAAGGTCGGGTACACGATCTGGATACAAAGCACTCTGGCCTTGGATACCCACCTGCTCACCATTCCCCCACTATGAACCTCGAGCAGAAGAGGAGGCAGCAGGGGGAATGGAGAACAGCACTGAACAGCTGTCAACAGCTTACGGGCAGGTTCGGCCCGGACCCGTGATGATTGGTGCGGGGGACCCGCAGACCCACGCCCCAGGAAAAGGGAAGAGGGAAAGGGAAAAGGGAGATGGGCCTAGAAACAAAACGGTGGCAACGATCTGAGGAGGAAAGCTAATTTACTAAATAAGATATCGGAAAGCAAAATAACACAATATAATTGGAATTGAGGCTAATGAATCAAATCAAATGAGCAAGAGAGACTGTCTGATAAACCGAAGGCCTTACGCTGACGCTGAAGGCGGACGGCAGCGAGCACCCACTGCTGAGTCCATCCCAAAGGAAAGAGAGTGTCCCGTGACCGCAGACAGTTTTTATCTTTCCCTCTGAGTGTAAATACATAAAAATGCAAAGCATCGCACAGTCCTCTGGGGAATGTAGTTCTTCTCTTCTGAGACAGGTACACCCATATCTATCGATGATCCATGGAGCTGGAGCATTAACTCTTTAACTCTTAATACACTACATGATGTTATGATGTGGAATACCAATACCAAAAATCATAAAACCATGACAACAGCACACGCTGTTGTTGGTTCTCCATCCTGCTCTGCTCCAACACAGCACAGTGGTTCAGTGCAGGCTCTGCAGAGCTCTTCCTCGTCCCTTCACTACGTGTTGTCAGACATTGTGCCAGAGATGCTGAGTACAACAATAACTGTCGCCTGCTGAAGGCATGGATTCAACCTTGTTCTGGAGTGCTGTGTGAACACCAGCTGCTCCTCCCCATCTTATTTCTTGGAATTTGCCTCCATTCATTCCCATCCTGCAGCTGCAGGAGCTGAATGGGTAAAGGAGAGAGTAGTAAGAGAAAGCATGAGTGCCAGGAGTGGAACATGAGTGGTCATTAAAAAGCCTTGAATCATTATTCCTGTCCTGAAAACAAAGCAAGTTCTCTGATAAGTGGCCAGTCTGAGAGCAGCCAGAGTGATGTATGACATATTTAGGTAAGTCAGACTGAAAATACCCTGAGAGTTAAACACAGACATTTCAAATCTGATGAAAGACAGATGGTTCTCTTAATTAGAGCATGAAGTTCACAGCCACATCCAGCTGTTCTGCACTAATACAGAGCATGACGAAAACCAGCTCCTTCCCCATTCAGCAGTGGCAGCACTTTATGGGGCACGAACTGAAAGCAGTAGAAAAAGCAAGGTAGACTCACTGTGCTTCCTCTTAGTGAGGCATGGCCCCAGGTTGGGCCACTCTGGGTCTCTGGCTCCTTTTCCCCTACCCAGTAAGACAGGACAGAGCTTTATTAGCATCCTTACACACTGCATTGAATTCCCAGTAACTGACTATTTTGTAGCATACCCAGAAATCGCATCCAAGCACCTCTCTACTGCAGATACTTTTTGTGCTTGTACTGAAGCAGCAAAACTAACAATGCTCTGAGTTGCAAAGAAGGTGAGAAGAGACTGCACTACAAAGGAGACAGGACAAATGGCTTCAACCTCTGCAACAGAATTTAATACTCTGCAATTACACACAGTCACCAACAGAGCTGCTTTACAAGTACTACTGGGGAAAACTTTAAAGCAAAAGAGTTACCATAAAAAGGTTTTGTTATGGTTGCTTGACATCTTCTCCCCCCCAGAGATATTTTGCCTTTACATTTCCTCAGAAAAATGGTTTACACATAACACAGGAGTTACTCGGGAGCCCAGATCTGTGCTAGGAAAGAGGTCATGCACCTGAGACTATTCTTTAGTGGGGTTTTCAGCGTGTCCTCAAAGAAGGAAGGCCATCACCTCTGTGCTCTTTGCAGGATGTACACCATCCCCTGCCCCTCACAGATTTTCAGCTCCCAAATCAAAAACCTGTGGGAACAGGCAGCTGAACAAACAGGCTTCCATCCAACGGCCGTGGAAGAGTCCAAAAATAATCTGGTGTTCATGACACACCTCCCATTTTCCCTCAAATCCTCTGCAGACAGATCTCTGCTTGTGCCTTGACACCAAAGGGGACAAGTGCTGTCCCAAATCACAGAGAAACAGCAAAACCCATGAGATGCTGCTGAACTCTTATGGGTCTCACAACCATGGGACAGAGCTGAGAGTTTGCTGAGCACCGTGCTCCTCAAAGGTCTGGAAAAGCAAACGATCAGAAAGGAGCCCCAAAGTGCTGCCAGCACCTTTGCTGTGGTACTTATGGAGCTGAGGTCTATAAGTTCAGCCAAGTGATGATGAGAGGGATGCTGAGGACTGACACGTTGGGAACACAGGGCCAGGCAAAGCTTTGGGCTGTGCTGGGGCTGCAGAGGTCAAACAGGCTGCCTTGGAATTTGATCTTCTGGGACTCCTTCCTTAGCATCTCCCAGATGGCTGCTGCTTCTTGGCACTCCCAGAGTGCCGTCAAGGCACACACGTGAAATTCATCCCAGTACCTGCAGCAGAGAACAACACTGTTAGACCCTTTGCTGTATGACAGCACAGTGCAGCAGGCAGTGTCTTGCTGCCCCAGCAAACATCTGCAGCCTCAATATTTTGTGTCAGTTACCCAGCCCAGGGAGCAGCCCAGCAGCAAACACCCACTCTGTTAAAGCTTAGAGGTGCAGAACTCCAACAAGGCTTCCACATAAGGCATAAATAGGTGCTGTCCTGGCACACTCCAGCACCAGCCCTGTGCTATGCCTACCCCTCAGCTTCTACTTACCTTTGCTGAGAAAGCAAGCTGGCTCTGGAGAGGCTGCCTTCAAGCTGTTACCAATGAGCTCTCTGCCCTCAGCTGCTAGATGAGCTCTAGATGAGCTCCAGATTCCCCCAGGTGAGGACAGCAGACACAAGGCTCAGCTGTGCCTCCTTGCCTTGCACCAAGAGGACTGGAGAAGGCATCTCTGCCCAGTTGGGTTTGGTGTGCTGCCTCCTGAAAGTTTGTTTAGGTTATTTTGGTTACAGAGCATTTGAGGCTAGCAGAGCATTTGACTCAATGCCAGACCCAAAGGCTGCTGTAGTGTTGCCCTGTGCTGGGGAGAAGATGATGACATCCTGGGAGGTTGCTGTGTGAACAGCAGCACGACTGCATGTCCCAGCACAGCTGAACTCACAGGCGAGGTCTCTGCTTTGTAGATGGAAACCCACAAAATAAACCAGCAGGAGCCTGAAAGTCTCAGCGAGCGCCATGGCCTGTGCTGAGCTCTGGGGCCGCAGTCCTGCTGACTCCTCCAGCTGGCACGGGCAGTGCTGGCTGGCAGAGCTCTCCAGCACCTGCAAGCAAGACCTCAGCATGGTTCGCCAGTGTGGTTTGAACTTGTGGTTTCTCTCCAAATGGGCAGATAAGGCTCCAAGCTACACTTGCTGCTAATCTTCCCCAGGTCTTTCTCCCAAAAGAAGAGCAGTGACTCCGCCCCTCTCCCACCAGGCTCACATCCCAGCCCAGCAGCAGAGCACAGACCCTAGCACCAGAACAGGGCAGCCTGTTTTTGTCTAAGTGCTCTGCACTGGAGTTGGCCCCTTCCTCCAGACATGCAGACAAGAGCTCTTTATTTAGTTTTCTTACCAAGCTTGCGTCAGAATGCCAGCTGTGATCAAGTTCATTAAACAGAGTCACCGTGGCAGAATAAATATCCTGAGATAAGGACAAAACCTCCTGGCAGCCGAGGCAGGGGATCAGCCTGGCGGAAAGGGTGGCAGGGAAGCAGCACCCAGCCCACTTCTGCTTTCAGCCAGGGATGGCATGTCGCAGTGTTTCACCCCACTCAGCCCCCCATGCTCAGCTGCTGGGCTGTGGTCACACAGCTCTTAGGGAAATGAGATGCCCACGCTGCTGGCACAATGCTCTCAGCTCCACTTCCACCCCTAAGCCATGCTCCCAGAGAGGGAACCACGATGCTGGGAAGGCAGATGGCAGCTGAGGAAGGATGCGGTTAAAGGCCAGTGGTTCAGAAATAGTTCCTGGCAGGAAACTGGGACGTCATCGCCTTTTTCCTCCGGTCACAGCAGGCTTGTCGCCCACTGTCACTGCTCCACCAGGGCAAGAAGTCGGCTGTCCATGGAGGTCCTGAGCCCCCTGCCCCACTGGGAAGATCCCTTCCTCCATCCCTCCTATTTAGTCTCCCTGTCCAAAGCCCCCTCCTACATATTTACTTGCCCTGGAGCTGGGAATTTCAGCAGAGAGGAATCAGCCCCCAGCAGCCAGATACAGCACGCACTGCACTGTGTGCCCCATTGTTCCCAACACCAAGAACCCACATGCTCAGAGACGTGCTAGTGAGCAGTTCCCATTGCATCCCAGCATCCTGCCACATCCCGGGGTGGCTGTCATACCCTGAGACAGTTTGTCTGTGTAAATAGGGAAAGAAAGAGCAGGACACAGCCAGCTCCCATCTGCTCGGTGCCTAGCAAGAGGGTAGGCAAATAAATGTGAAAGCAACGGTTCACGCAGCCGTACTCACCCACAGACCCTGTGCAGCCCCTGCAGTTCCATGCTGTCCTCCTCCCCATACGTGGCCATGCTCTCTCCCAGCTTCAGGACACAGTCAGAGACCCTTCGGTACACGTTGGCGCAGGCGGTGCCCGATGGCAGCAGCATGGCCAGGTACCCTGCTGGCACCAAGGGGTTGACGTGAGCATGGGACCTCTGGGGACAGCACCCACCTCCTCCCTGCGGCGGCACAGGCGAGGGACCCCAGCACCCAGACATCCCAGACAGCAGCACAGGATGTTTCCCATGCCCATATCTCCTGAACCCAGAGCCGGCAGTATCTCCCTGGCTCTCATACTCAGACCCCGACCCAGATCCCATCCCCATCCTTACCCAGCACCACGAACAACACAGCCATGCCCCACTGCCGCCCCATGCCACTGCCTGCACGCCAGCCCTGGTACCCCCATGGCCTGCAGGATCCCCGCCCACCTCTGCAAGGAGGGCAGCCAGCTCTGGCCGCAGCTAATTAGTGGGGTTGGCCATGGTTAATTAACAAGGAGGCTGAGCCACCGCTAATGAGTGCCCACAGGCAGCCCAGTTCTCATTGCAGCCCTCTGCAAGCACTCGTGGCTGCATGCAGTCTGCACCCTGCATCTAAGTGCCCTGTGCCCACGGACCTTTTTACACCCCTTTGCCAGCACTTCCCCCCTAGCCTGGGAAAAGGCAGCTGGGCACATGGAGCTGCATGGGGAGCCATGGGATCTGGGGTCTCGAGGATTACGGTGCACCCGGTATCCCACAGCGCAGCCCATCCCCTGCTAAGCTTCTCAGACTCCTGCAACCCCGCTGCTTTCCACAAACTACTGTCCAGCCCTGCTCCTTCCTAGGATTCCCAGCCTCGTGCAATCCCGTCCCAATCCCTAGTAGTGCAGCCCCACGCTGTGCAGCCCCAACACTGTGCGATCCGAGTGCCATCTGCTGGACCAGCCCCAGCGTGCAGTGTCTGTGCAGAGCCGAAAGCCACTGTCAGAGCAGGATGCAGCTCCCATGTGTTACCCCAAATGTGCAGTAGGGCCCTCCAACAGTGGAAATTTGGGCACAGTGAGGGTTGCTCTGCGCTCACGCTCTCTCCTTGGGCTCTTGCTCTGCACTTGGTGCTTTCTGTCCTTGCCCCGGTGCTGCTCTGAGAGCTGTGGGGCTGCAGCCACATTTGTGGGCTGTGCTTTGAGGCCCCCTGGGTAACCCAATGCATCGCGTTGAACAAAGCCTGAAGTTTGTGCGGCTTCAAAGCTTTTGACGTTAGCACCTCCAGCTATAAAATGTTCTCTGTTGACTCTGGCACCAGCAGCTCCCATTGCTGTAATATCCCCTAAGGGGATTACATGGTACTGTGCATCTTTACAGCCCGATCCTGGCTTTTGTCCAATGAGTCACTCTTCGGTTACCCCAGCCCAGATGGGAGCAGCAGGTTTCTGGCACTATGACAGCATCACTCCGGGGGCTGGTGGTGTCTGAGCACCATGGGGGTGTGCACGGTGTGTCCTGGGGTGCCCGGAGGAGAGACCTCCACCCCTCTGTACACATCTATCCCTGCACCTGGGGGGTGCTGCTCTGGCACCCCTACAGCGGCTCTGAGTCAGTCAGTGTCGGTAAAGGTACAGGTCCCTCCCTTTATTCACAGAAGTACGGCTGAGTGCAACACACCACAGGTCTGGCAGCTCTCCTCCAGCTCCTCAGGCAGCCCTGAAAAGTGAAACCACAGGCTGAGGAGCCGTGCTGGGGCTCGGGGAGACGGCCCCAGGGCAGTGCTCATACCGATGGTGGTCACTGGGGGTAGCGGATGGTGAACGTGCGCTCCAGGCTCGCTCCGCAGGAGCGGGTGCAGCAGGGCTTGATCCTGAGCAGGGCTGAAGGGCGGCACAGCACTTTGGGGGCAGGCATGTGGAAACGCCGGGGCAGGGTCCCCCGTATGTCCTGCTTGGCCTCCGCAGCTGCTGGTGGTGCTCCTGTCTCTGGGTGCATTGGTGCACCCATGGTGCTGCTGGTTGAGCTGGTCTCGGGGCTGCCTGCAGCTTTCTCTGTCTCTGGCAGGTGGTGACATTCCCTAAGACCAGACCAAAAAGTATCCTGCATCAGTATGGGTCGTGGCTCAGCGCACCCCATGGGCTGTCCCTATCTGCAGACCTCCGTGAATTAAGGCTGGAAGCAGTGCCCTCCCTGCACCAACCCAAACTGCCTCTAATTCACACTCCTGGGCTTTATCCCTTTCCCAGAAGAGCAGCAGTGCTGGGTCATGGGCTCTGCACCCCCACCTACCAGGGGAGCAGTGATGTGATGCCGGGCAGTCCCTGTGCCCTGAGCGAGCGCCAGCACCGCACGGCCATCGCATGCTGCTGCTGCACTCTGCGGTTTGTACTCCTCAGCAGCCGAAGCAGCGCCAGCGACTTCAGTGCCTGTGGGGCAGGAGGGCAGGGGAAGGGGTCAGCACCCATCCTGTGCCCTGTAGCCCCTACAGGGATGCCGTGGGGCCCATACTTTCCAGAGGTGTCTTTTCTGCTCCATGGTGCACAGCGTGCAGGGTTTGTCCTTCATGTCTCCAGCCTGAGAGGGGGAGAGAATGGCTATGGGTCAGGGTTAAGGTTAGGGTGGCACCAAGTTCATCCCACCTGGGTGCCCTGGGCTCCTCTGGGGATACAGCACTCCAAGCAGAGGTTCTTGATTTGAGCAAGGGATGGGCAACTCGGTGGGGGATTCTCCCAGCCCACGGTGTTGCCAAAAGCACATGGAGACCCCAACCCCTCTGATGAGGTCCCCTCCCTGTGATGTCCCCATGGTGGTTGCTCAGGGAGTGCAGTGTCATGCCATGGCTGTACCTCCTGAGGTGTAGATTTTTGGGGCCTCAGACGGTAACACAAGACCTTGGGGAGAGGTGCTGGGGGGCTGCTGTCAGCACTGCTGGAGGCCACAGGGTCATGGACTGTGACCTCACACATCTGTGACACCAGAACTCTGGTCCCAGAACCAAGGTGTCCAAAAAGAACAGGGGACAGCCCTATGATGGAGGAGATGGATCAATGGAGAGAAGACTCAGCGGGAGACCAGTTCAGTGCAGGAAGAGCTCATTGAGGGTATAGGGATGAAATGGCTCAAGGGAGAACAGCAGCAGAGAGTGCTTGTCCTTACCCTGCATGGTGGGATGGCTCTCCCTCTGCGGTCCTTCTGGACAGCAGCATCTGCCCCAGCCCCACACCATCCCCAGCCCTGAGCCAAGCATCCCCTGGCTCCCTGGGGCTGAGGCTGTGTGGTGACATCAGGATGACAAGACGAGTGCTGCAGGGCTCGCAGCAAGCCATGCATTCAGCCAACTCTGGCAGTCCATCCAATGTCTGTGGCTCTGATCTGAGCGCCTGTGCAGCCGTCCCTGCCAGCTGGCTTGAATGGAAATGCAACACATGCTGGTGTGGGAGGAAGTGCAGGGCTATGGCTGAAGCGAGCATCCCTGAGGGGAATNAAATGCAACACATGCTGGTGTGGGCTATGGCTGAAGTGAGCATCCCTGAGGGGAACTCTGTAGATCCTGTGGGAGTGAAAAGAGTAAAAAAGTAGAAGGGAAAGCTCCCAACCCAAACACACAGTGTGGTTACTGATGTGAGCAGCCACCCCATGCCCTGTGGCTCTGCCAGCTCTGTGCCACCAGCCAGACATGGGGACATCTGCATGCCATGGACCTGGGGATGCAGGGACGCAGCGCAAGGTCAGAGCCCCCTGGGACCACCAAACCTGGGGACATCGGTGTCCCCTTGGGGCACAGCCAAGGTGCCAGGCATGGCCCTGCTCCCCTCACAACTGAGGGAGCCTCATTTCTCAGCAGCTGCATTCCTGCGAGGGTGTTTATGGCTTTGCTGTCTCCCCGCTGTCCCGGACTAAAATCTCCCTTTTAAGGAGCCCAGGGAACGCGGCTGCCGCGGCTTCGCAGGCTGCTCCCTCACAATTTATTGCTTCAGAAAAAAAAGCCTTGCCTTGTTTTTCTCTTTGCTCCGCAATTTACTGAGCGAGCCAAGCTGTGCCTCACTGCCAGCGCTGCTTGTGAGGATTACAATCGATTTTCCTCACGGAATGATTCACCTGCCTAGCACCAGCTCACCTTTCGCTGAGCAGCTGCTCCCTCCCCAGCTCCATCCTCGCCTCCCGCCCCGCACGCCCTGACTCACCTCCTGTTTGCTGCAAACCTGTAATAGAAGGGAGAAACCTGATCGGGAGTGGCAGGAGGAACGAGTCACGTTGCATTTTCCCCTGATGACGAACACGCTTTGATGATGGGTACCCCGGGGACTTTTGGCAGGAGCTGAGCTCTGCGTCCTGGAAAGAAGATGTGTCATTCCCTACCTGGGCCAGTGATCTGATCTCCTGAGGACACCTCGCAGGGACCTGGGCATTGCGGTTAGGCTGAGTGCTGGTGACACAGGACAGTGCCATGAGCCTGCCCCAGCGGCACAAGTGGGGCAGGGATGCTGCATCCCTGTGGGTATCCATCAGAGGTTTGTTCTCAGGGCTCCCTACCTCGAGTGGGAACTCTCTGTCACCTTCAGTGTCCCCTCTTGCCCTCGTGGCCAGGGGCAGGCACGCTTGGCCACGAGTGAGAATCATTACGTGGGGCCTTATGCCAATTTAATTGGAATAAAATGAGTGCCCTGCTGAGCAGCATAGCTTGTGCTGGAGAGCCGGAATGACTCAGGTTGCGGGTGGCTGATATCACAGCTCCCAGCCAGCAGGACAGAGCACGGGGGTGCCCGCATGTGGGGTCCCTCGGTGCTGTGCCCAGAGTGGGGACGTGGGGGACACAGAGCCCCGGGGATCTCGGAGTGCTGCGGGGAATCCTGGGCCAGGGAGCGGCCTCAGTGCATCGCGGTGGGAAGCGGTGCCAGCGGGTGCAGACATCGCACATAGCACAGAGCTGAGCTCATTCTCTGGCCCTACCTCTCGCCTTCCCGGCGAGGGTCAGCGCGGACGGCTGGCGGGGTGGGCAGGGACCCACATGCACAGCTCACCCCTCGTCACCGACATCACCTGCACGAGGTGACACCGGCAGCTGTGGGAAGCACGGGCAACAGGTCCCCAGCTCAGCCCAGCTTCCAGCAAGCGGGGCAGACAGCAAAAGCAACAGGAGAAGGACACAACCAACGCCTAGCGATTCCGTTTAGCCAGATTAAAAAGGAAAAAAACTGTACATATACAAGGACGCAGAGGGCACAGCGCACATCCTCTGCCCTCGCAACGGGGGCTCCGCACGGGAACCGGACCCGCAAAGACCCCGCCGCGCTCCGGCACCCCCTCGGAGCCCCGAGCCCCGCGCACCGCCCGTTCTCTGGCACCGCCCCGCAGCACCGAGCACCGCCCCGCAGCGCGGCCATGGGCGAGCGGCGGCCCCGCGCTGAAGCCGGCCCGGGCTCAGCAGCCGCCGCCGTATGTCGGGTGCCGGGGCTCGGAGCCGCAGCCGG
>VXAB01008241.1:260962-399775 GCA_013399175.1 Odontophorus gujanensis | reverse complement strand
TGGTGACCCACCCGTCCGTCCGTCTGCTGCTCGGCGATCGCGGTCGGTTCCCAGACGTGCCGGCAGTCGGAAGGATACGCGTCTCTTTGTTTTCCAGGGTTCTCGGTGGTTGAAGGTCTCCCATCGGCTTCTGCGGTCGGATTGTCTCGGTCATGGCTACTTCTGGTACGGAGCACTCGATGCTCTTTTTGCTTTTCTTTCCGCTTTCTTCCCTTTGAAATAATCTAGCTGCACCAGGTTTATAATGGAGCGTTGCCGACGTGCATCCCTCCCGTCTCTAGGCTTGCTATGGAGAAGCTGTTAAAACAGTGCTTGTGAAAATGCACCGTGTGCCATCGCGTGCTGTTAGCAGATAGGGTGCAGTTCGTCTGTGTGCCATCTGTGCAGTGAACAGAGCTGTCATGCAGGCATCTCGGTGATCAAAAAGGAAACTGCGTGGGGTTGAGGTGTCTGCTCCAGGGTCTTCAAAGAGCAGAACACCTCCTTACGTGTTTCTGGGAGAGCAGTTGTCAGTTCTTGGCTCTCCCAGAATAAAAACGTTGCCTCAGACTTCTCACTGAAAGCATCTCTTTTTTTCCTTCTCCATTTGGAGTACTGCCACACTGGTTTTTGTGAGTCTAGTTATGGAAGGATAAAACAGCATCTGGTGCTTTAGTATGCAGTGGCCAGGAAGAACAGCAGACACAATTGCCCACTGCCTTCTTTTTTTTTCTATAGAGCTGCTGCTGCTTAAAGCAGAGCTACCAGCTCAGATGCAGCTGTCTCCTTAAGCCCGTTTGGTGGCATTGAATTACTGAAGTTAGCCAAGTCAGTTTCCTGGCGTCAGACACCACTGAGGGTGGTTGCTGTTTTTGTGTGTCCCTAGATATTCAAGTGAAAGAACTGGAGAAGCGTGCCTCTGGGCAGGCGTTTGAGCTGATCCTTGGTCCCCGCTCAAAAGAAGCAGCCCCAGAATTCCCTCTTTCTCCTCCAAAAAAGAAGGATCTGTCATTGGAAGAAATCCAGAAGAAACTGGAAGCAGCAGAAGAGAGACGCAAGGTATGATAGAAGCAACAGATTGAAGTGAGGTGTGCAAGCAGTGTGTTTTTCTTAAATGCAACTTTGTTCTTAAGACAGGTGGTTAGTAGTTTATTTATAGTACTATATTATGAATATTAATTCACCTTTGTAAGACCAAACCTGAGTTCCTAACAAAGCTTTATTCCCAAAATGGTTTTGAGTGTTTGCTTGAAAAGTGGGATGGACTGCAGCTGGGAGGGGATGCTGTTTCAAGAAAGGAGCTGTTCTTGAGTTTTAGTGGTACTGTTAAGGGCTTGCTTTCCTCTACAAAAATCAAGCATTGAATCTATAATTGGGAGCCTTGTGAATGCAGTATCTCGAGGTAAGTTTCTGCTGTTGAGATGTGGTTTGGAGTCCTTCGCTCCAAAGTCTTACTGTGTGAAGTGCAGTCTCTGTCCAGAGTCACAGTAACCCACCACTCTGAGAAGCAGGAGTGTTCTAGGAAAGTCCTGTAGGTGTTAGCATCAAATATCCTGCTGTGGTTTAACCTGGCAGGCAGCAAAGCACGATGCAGTCATTTCTTCCTTCCCCAGCTCCCCCTTCCCAGTAGGATGGGAGAGAGAGTTGGACAAAAACAAGAAGTAGGACTCAAATTGAGACAAAAAAAAAATTACTAAGGTAGGGAAAAGGAAGAGGGGAGAAAGGGTTATAGTTATGGTCACTGTTTATGTGTGTATGTATAAGACAAGTCATAGACAAGCAGCTGCCCACCACCCACCAATGAACTTCCCTGTTCTTTACATTTACTTTCTGTGTGATGTCACGTGGTATGGAATATCCCTTTGGCTGCTTCAGGTTCTGTCCTGGTTCTGTCCCCTCTCAGCTCCTTGTGCCTCCGGTCTTCTTGCTGGCACAACAGTAGGAGAAGCTAAGAGAACTGAAATACCCTTGCTTCTCTGCAGCCCTTCTTAGCAACAGCTAGAAATGTTGGTATGTTATCGATGCTGTTTTTCCCCTAAAATCAAAACGTAACATCATACCAAACATCACTGAGAAAAACAACTGTCTCTGCTGAAAAGAAGACTTACCCACACTCTTTCTTAGGGGAAGTATCCCACTTGTCAAGACTTGAGTTACAGCA
Organism: Odontophorus gujanensis; assembly: GCA_013399175.1. NCBI lineage: Eukaryota > Metazoa > Chordata > Aves > Galliformes > Odontophoridae > Odontophorus > Odontophorus gujanensis. Next base: position 397,635 of record VXAB01008241.1, on the reverse strand, counting down.
GACGTTTGCTTTCCTGTGTGGTCTGTAATAGTGAAATATGGGCTATGGGGGTGGAGAAAGTACCAGGGAGCTTTGTATTGTGTCAGGAAGTTATGTTGTTCTGGGAAAACAGCAGAAAATCTCTGCTCAGAAATTGCAAGCAGAAGGATTGTAGTTGTCTTCATTCATCTGTTTTTATGTTCAAAACAAATGTGGTCTGTTTTTAGTCTCATGAAGCAGAAGTCTTGAAGCAGCTAGCTGAGAAGCGGGAGCATGAAAAAGAAGTGCTTCAGAAAGCAATTGAAGAGAACAACAACTTCAGCAAAATGGCAGAGGAGAAGCTGACCCACAAAATGGAAGCTAACAAAGAGAACCGTGAGGCACAAATGGCTGCCAAACTGGAACGTTTGAGGGAGAAGGTATGTGAGGAGTCCTGGCTGTGTTTGGGAGGGAATGTGTCAATAAAGATAGATAGAACGAAGTAAATGGCCAAGTGAGAGAGTAAGCAGAAACCCTTGGGTGTTCTGTGGTGTTCTGATTTTGAAATAAGATCATTAAATCCACAGAGCACTCTGTGGAAATGTTCCTTTTGGGGGGATGGGGTGACAGTGGGCTGCTTGCTCTCTCTAAGTTTCATTCTGTAGTCTTCTTCAGTGACCCCCAGCAGGAATCCTGCTGTGAGCTGAGGGCTGGGAAGCCAGCTGGGGCTTGCTCTGCTGTGTGCCCTGCCTCCGGGCCTGGGGGGCTGATGCATCATGCTCGTATCTTTCAGGATAAGCATATTGAAGAGGTTCGAAAGAACAAAGAAGGCAAAGACCCCGGCGAGGCCGAAACCAACTGACTTCATTCTGGAAACTGACATTCTCCCCCTCCTCTAAATATCCAAAGACTGTACTGGCCAGTGGTTTTGCTTTTTTGGTTTTGTTCTTTTAAGTTTCTAGAAACTGATGTAGAACTGTAAAGTTAGATCCAAACTGTATGCTTTCTTTGGGGACTAGAGGGGAGACCTTACATGTTTCACTTTTTCTAAGGTTGTCTTTCCAGTGTAGCTATCTTGTTGCATCCTTTTCTACTCCAGAGCGCTTGCTGCTGGATTGATGGCTAGTACTGTATCAGCTCTGTAAGACATTTGTGAAAGGAATATGTAGTATACTGTTCCATGCTGAATATCTGTTACACTTCAAAAATCTGACTGTCCCAGTCTTTTAAAATACTGCTGTAACTGAGTGACTAAATAAAGCTGCACAGTGCTGTTATCATGAGAATGATTTCTGAAAGTGACATAAACAGTTGGCTGAGGCCTGCAGCAGGCATCCTTACCCAGCACTGGGTGGAAAGCTCTGTAACAGCACTTTTCCTTACATCCATGGGCATGCTGCATAACTGGCTCTTCCCTAGAGCGCTTTCATTGTCTCAGTTCTACAATGAGAGCTTTGTTTTGACACCTCAGCGGTTGTCAGCTGTTGTGTTTTTGTTGAAATGGTTTAGAACCACCTCCCTTCAGATGCTGATGCTTCAACAACCACATCTTTGTTGCCACATGACTCTGATCTGACCCTTGTGTTTTTTGGTGAGGCTTTCTGGATGATGACTTGTGCTATTGAACTGGGACTTGTGTACCACTTCCTGCAGTGTCACAGAGTTTTGGTAAAAGCCAGACCTGTTCTGTGTTGGCATCGTGTGCCTCCCCCCAGCAGGGAATACTGTTTAGGATTGTTTTCAATTTGATGTCTGCTGCAGATGTGGTGGAGTGAACTGCTGCAGGGCGAGTCTGAAGATAGCTCCTGCCCACGGAAATGCATGCCATGTTTGTTTCACTGGGGAGTGAAGCAGATAAAACTGTACTTGTGCTGTGAGTAAAGATGCTTTCTAGGAGGAGAGCTTCAGTGTTGTGCAGGTGCTTTCTTAAAAGACAAAAACCCATCTTTCCTCTCCAAGGCTCGAGTCTGGCACATCCGCAAGAACTCATGCTGCTCTGCAGTAAAGACAGGATCACAGTCAGTGTGAGTAAATAGCCACCCCCCCCTTCTCATTGTGAACAGTGTTCTGCTCTGCTCTGGGATGTCCCATCCTGCCTTCCCCCAGCTGTGTCCTTGATGTTTGAGGCTTGCTGCTGTGTTTGTTTGGCTTTACTTCATGCCTGGATCATCTGACACCAACCTTTGACAGTTTAATAGTTAAATGGTGGAAAACAATGTGCCTGAGAAAAAGTACCCCTAATGCTGGAAGTTCTTTCCAAGGGGCAGGAGAGAAGGATGACAATGCTGACAGGACTCAAGTGGCACTAGGAGCACAAAGGCATTTAAAACACGAGTTTCTGGCTCGCTAAAAGCTGTCAGATGCAAGCTGGGGCCTTTCTGTTCCTGTTTTAGTTCTGTCTGTGGCTTCTGGTTGTGAGCATAAGTGAAGCTGAACTATGTGGGGAGGAGCTGTGAGGTGGGAGTGAAGTTTGGGGAGGTGAGTACTGGCAGAGGGGATAATCTGAGGAAGGAGGAGGAAAATGCTGCCCTTGTGCTCAGGCAGGAAACTGGAAGAAATGCCCTCTTGAAGGGGGAAGAAAAAATTGTTTATAAAGGACTGCACAAGCTCTACAGCTTGATGGTCTGTGATGCAGTAATGAGTTACAAAAATGATGGAGCCTTATTCTAGGCTGAATAGAATCACAGAATGGCCTGGGTTGCAAGGGACCTCAAGGATCGGGAATCCCCAACCCCCTGCTGCATGTAGGGTCATCAGCCTCCCCATTGTATACCAGACCAGGTGTCCCAGGGCCCCATCTGATCCAGTCTGAACCCCTCCAGGGACAGCATCTGTGACCTCTCTGGGCAGCTGGTTCCAGCACCTCACCACTCATAGTAAAGAACTTCCCCCTGACATCCAACCTAAATCTTCCCTCCCTCAACTTAAAACCACTTCCCCATGTCCTGCTGTTCTCTACCACTTCCATGAGCTGACTCCCTTCCTGTTTATGGGCTCCTTTAGGTCCTCAAAGGCTGCCGTGAGGTCACTCCGCAGCCTTCTTTTCTCCAGGCTGCATAAGCTCAGCTCCCTCAGTCTGTCTTCGTAGGGGAGATGCTCCAGCCCTCTGAGCATCTTTGTGCTGTTCCTCTGGACCATCTCCAACAGCTCCCTGTCTTTCTTGGATTGGGGACTCACAAGAGCACAGTAGAGAGGGACAATCCCCCTCCGTCCCTGCTGGCTGCTCCTCTCCTGATGGAGCCCAGGATACCATTTGCTTTCCGAGCTGCAGGAGCACGCTGCTGGCTCCCGTGAAGTCTTTCATCCGCCAGGACCCCCGTGTCCTTCTGCTCTCAAGGACTGCTCCTTCCTATCAATGCCTGGGATTCCTCCGACCCAAATGCAAAACCTCGCGCTTCACCCGGGTCCGTCTGCGAGCGAGACGGGAGTAAGGGAGAGGGGAGAAATGAGAGTAGATGAGAGGATGCAACGAACGAGGCTTTCCGATGGGCGGAGACCGAGGGCCGCGCTGTCCCCTCCGCACCCCCCGCGGGGCGGCGGCGTTGCCCGGCGGGGCGGGGCGGACCCGGCGCTGCGGAGGCTCCGTCGGAACCGGCGCTCCGGGGCGAGCTCCGCAGGTGCGGGAGGGGAAGGGGAGGGCCCGGGGTTGGGATGGAGCTCTGGGGGGAGCTGGGAGGGGGGGCCGTGCCGAGCTGAGCCGAGGAGCTGGGCTGGATTGATGGCGGAGAACGGTTGCGGCTGTGGCTGCATCCCTGAATGGGATCCGGTGGGTGGGCGGATGCTGCTGGGGCAAGGAGAGCTCCGCAGGAAATAAAAGGGGTTAGAGGCAGCGTTGGTGACTTTTGTCGGGTGTGCGGAGGCTGTGATTCGGAGCTCAAGCCGAGTTAGTGGTTGCTGGCAGTGTGTGAACCTTGCTCTGCTCAATACCTAACGCTGCTTCAGGTTTCACAGCCAGGGAGAGCTTTGTAGATTAAGTCCCGCTCCGACAAGTTTCTAAGAGCCTGTACCGCGTCCCGTGCTGGGCTGCTCTGGGCACAGATTTCACCTGGCTTCACCCCAGCAGCTCCCGGGGACAACCTGCAGCAGAATTGTCGGGGTCCGGAGCCGGAGCTGAGCCATCTCCCCATGCACAGGCACAGGGCGAGCGCCCCGTGCAACACCAGGGCTTTGTTTTGGAAAGATTTGGTCGGATCAGCCTCACCCAGGCACTGTTCCGCTTTTGGCAGCATGTCCCTGACAGCACTGCGGCTGTTTCAGATCAGCAGCTCTGCGAGTAGGGGACGTTCACAAAGTTGGCTCTCCCCGGGCGCCCTGCCCGTGTCACAAGAGGTCGAGCAAGGACAAGGGTCGCCCTGTGCCAGTGGCTGCTGTTGGTGCAGTGTCTCGGTCACCGGGCAAGGTGGGGAAAGAGCGTTTAAGAGGGAAGCCAAGCAGCAAACAGGCGATTTTTGTCTGCATTTCTGCTCCTCAGCTTCAGGCAGGAGTGAGTTCTGCACCTCTCTGCTCCATTCTGATGAGGAAGTTCTAGAGGTGTTTTTTTTTTCTGTTCTTGCTGCTGTTGTTTCTTGTTTTTAATTCCAGTCCCCTCCCCCTCCTATTTCCAAACTTTGAAGGGCTTTTCCTGGCTGAGCCGCACTTAAAATGACTGAACTTGGCAGGAGCTGAGGCTTAAAGCAGCACCAGAGCTGGGCTGGCTTCTTCCAAACTTGTCTGAGCAAGAGTGGGTAACGAGTGGGGTGGGGGATCACCTCGAGCAAGTTCTGTTCTGTTCAGTCCTTAAAAGTGCTGTGAAGAGGCAGAACAAACTGGAGAGGCTGCCTTTATCTCGGTAGGGACAGCAGCTGCAAAAATGTAAATATGGGAAGCTTGCTCACAGAGATTACTCTGCTGGACATCAGTGATGCAACCGGACAAACTCACTCGGGCTGCACTGTCTTTGTGTGAAGCCACATGGAAAATGTGGAGCTGGGAAACAACGGTGAGAACTCAGCCCATCTCACTCACATGTCCCCATTCTGATGCTGCAGTTCTTTGTGTTCTCAGTGGTGATGCAGAGCAGGACAGCTGCTCGTGGGACATTGCTCCTCACAGCTTGAGAGCACAAATGCAAGCAAGGGAAAGCTGGGGCTGCTGCTGGAGGGAGATGTTGTTAGAACGTCCTGAACTGTAGGGAGGGGGTGAACTGAACTTAACTAGGAGCCAGTGTGTCCTGGAGGGTTAATTACAGTGTTAATTAGTGTACCTCTCTGCTCTTCCAGGCGGTGTCACCTACGTGGAAGCATCCCTTCCATTCCATCATATCACTGTGTTGGAGCGATTCAGTTATTTCAGCTGTGATGAGGCCGCTCTTTAGTCACGCAGGATTTTACATACTGGAGGGGGAGGGAAAAAATAAAACTAAACACGCCTTCAAGGCAGCTTCTTTACTAAAGTCGTTATGAAAGCCCACAGCAGAACTGTCCTTTCGTCTGCAGGTGCTTTCGAGCAGTGGGAGCAGCTGTGCCATGGCAGAGAAGCTCAGCCGCCTCTTCATCAACGTGCGCCAGGTCCCGCAGCTGCTGGCCCCACTGCCCACCACTGTCAGCAGCTCCGAGGTGCCGAGGGTTTTCTGGAAGCCCTACATCCACACCGGTTACCGCCCGGTGCACCAGACCTGGCGCTATTACTTCTCCACGCTCTTCCAGCAGCACAACGAAGCCATCAACGTGTGGACCCACCTGGTGGCCGCGCTCATCCTGCTGCTGCGCTTCCAGCAGCTCTCCCAGAGGGTGGATTTTGGGCAGGACCCGCACTCCCAGCCGCTCCTCATCATCATCACGGCATCCATCACCTACCTGACGTTCAGCACGCTCGCTCACCTCCTGCAGGCCAAGTCTGAGTTCTGGCACTACAGCTTCTTCTTCATGGACTACGTTGGGGTGGCCATCTACCAGTACGGCAGTGCGCTGGTGCACTACTACTATGCCATCGAGCCCAGCTGGCATGAGAGGATCCAGGGTTTCTTCATGCCCACAGCCGCGCTGCTGGCTTGGCTGTCGTGTGCAGGCTCGTGCTATGCCAAGTATCACTACCACCAGTCAGCGTGGCTGCTGAGCAGGCTGTGCCAGGAGGTGCCCTCGGGCCTGGCTTACCTGCTGGACATCAGCCCCGTCGTGCACCGCATCTGCACCGCATCGTCTGCAGGGCACACAGACCCGGCCCTGCTGTATCACAAGTGCCAAGTGCTGTTCTTCCTCATCGGTGCCTTTTTTTTCTCCCATCCTTACCCGGAGAAGTTGCTCCCTGGGAAATGTTACTTCTTTGGGCAGAGCCACCAGATCTTCCACGTCTGCCTGGTGCTCTGCACGCTGGCACAGATCGAGGCTGTGGTGCTGGACTACGAGTCCAGGCGGCACATCTACTCCTTGCTGCAGGGTGACCTGGCGCACCACTTCTCTGCCCTGTGCCTCTTCACTGTGTCCTGCTCTGTGCTCACGGCCGCATACATGGCACGGAAGGTGAGGGACAAGCTGAGCTTCAAAGAAGACTGAGAGCTGGGGTGGAGCTGGGGAGATCTTAAGAGAGGAGGAAGGAAGCGCTTCGCAAACTGCCACTTGGCTCTGCTTTTTCCAGGGTGGGAGAATAAGAGCTGCTCTCCATTAATTCAGAATGAATCCCATCTTATTCCTCAAATAGTGCACTGGTTTAATTCCGATGTCTGAATAAACGAGTAGAACTGTGTGGCAGTGTGGTGCAGCCTGGTCTCTGCTGAGCCCTGTGTGGTTCATCTCAGGGGTCCCCACGGCTGTTCCCTCCTCCCCATCTCAGCAGCAGCAGTGGGGACAGCACCCAGCCCTGGGTGCCCTGAGCATGGCCCCCCCCCAGTCTTACCCTGCTTGTATCCCTGTGTCCCCAGGAAGGCTGTGGGGAGCAGTGTGCTGTGGTGCAGGTGAACAATGAGCACTGTTCCCACGCCTTGGCCAATGATGTTATCTTGGTTGCTTGGACACGAGCTGCCTTTGGTAAAGCCATGCTGCTTTTCCCAATCCCCTGCTTCCTTTGATTGGTAGTAGTTTCCAGGAGGACTCACTCCATTGCTTTTCTGGGGTCTGAAGATAGATCTGGTGGAGACTGAGCTCTGCACCCCCTACAAAAGAGAGAGGCACTGCCTCAATGGGGTGAAGCACAGCACCTGGACCTGAGAGGCACAGAGCAGCTGCAGAGCCACAACTGCTGCCCTCCTGCTCTGGCACAGCTGCTGCTGCTCAGTGCCAACTGCCTTTTGTTTGAAGATGCTGAGGTACATCAGGTTGGGTATTTCTTGGCCATAGGAATGAGATTTAAATGTCACCACCTCTCATCTACAAAATTCACAGGCCAGGAAGTCCTGAACGTTACTGAGCTCTCACCATGAAGCACCTCAGCACGAAGGGTTGGGTGCCCTGCTGCCTTACTTTGCAAGGGAGTGAGGAATAAAGGACATGAAATTCCAGGTAGACAAGTCACACACTGCCTGAGCTTAAACACAACCGATGACCAAAAACCACCTTAACCCTTCAGTATAATGCCAGGGCATCCTCAGAAATAGTGCTTGGGAAAGCAGACCCAGCAGTCTGCACCTCCTGGTTTGCATGGCTGTCGCAGCAAATAGCAGTTGATTCCACACAGCAGTGCTGAGAATGGTGGAATGCCAGCAGTGTGTCTCTACACAGCACTCTGCCATCTGCCTCCAAACACAGCACCGCTGCATTTTGCAATCATGGATGATACTGAGTAGTGTGAACGTCCAAGTTTGTCAGTATTGCAGTTCATCCTTTGTGACCCTGAAGTAACCATGGAAACAGAACCGTGGGAGTGAGCGTGTGCTGTGCTGAGAGCCCGCAGCGTGTCGCTGATGTCTGTGCTCTCGTTATCCAGTTGGTTGTTGTGGGGCAGACAGATTGAGCAGGAAATAAAAATCAATTCTGTACATAAAGTGCACTTTGCTGATGAGTAGGAACGAAAAGGTCCTGGGAGAAGATTTCCCCAATCAAAGGAATTTGATGGAGTTTGACTCTGAGCTTAGAAAGCACTACAGTAGTTGGGTAAAGCTTGGAGGGTATTTCGCAGCAAACCCAACTACACTAGAAAGCAGTGCTCTGTCCTCCTGGCACTGCTCAGTGCTGAGTGTCGGTGTGACAGCCCGTGTGAACAGTCATAACTGCAAAGTACCTGCACTAAAGCACAGAGCAGCACATCGCTGCTGTGAAGTTGTCACTGGATGCTTTTAACACTTCCTCTTCTTGAGATTTTCAAACAGAGCTTCAGCACCTTTGTAGAGGCGGGGAGGTGTCTGTGGACTGCTTAGGTGGATGAAGATCCCTCTGTAGCAGCAGCAGGAGGATGCCCCAAAGTCTCTGCAAGTGCTTAGCAGGGATCACTGGTGGCACAGCTGGAGCAATCGAGTGCTTCCCCACGCTGCCACCGAGCTGTGAAATCGGACGTGACCTATCGACTGATCCTCAGACCGAAATGAAAAGGTATTGATGAGCTCTTCGGAGCTGCTGAAGAGGAAGTGTATTCATCCTACACAGGACACTTGTATTGGCGATGCACTTCAGCAGGGCACTGAGCAGAGAAACCTAAAGGAGCGTTACAGTGCCACATCTCAGCCTCGCATCGGGCTGCTCGTGGACCCGGCCGTCCCTGCCACATCCCTGCCCGTGCAGGGAAGCTCTGACACAGCAGGTGTCCCTCTTTCCTTTGGAAGGAGCAGCTGAGGTTAAAGGGGAGCATAACTGGAAGGAAGCTCGAGCTGTGCGTTTTTCATTTCTAGCCTTTATTTCGATGTGATTTCCCTCCCCCCCCCATAAATGTTAATTTGGTCGCTGTAAATTGTGCTCGGAGCTGGAGCAGACGGACCAACAAATTGATTTTCTCCTCCCTCCATCCCCAGCAAATATAAATTCAAATGTGCAGAGCCTGCACTCCCCCAGCTGCACCGGTGGTGACATAATACCGTTCATAACACGAAATCAGCGCACACGGATGGAAGATGTCAGGGGTTGTCACTTGTCACTGGATACCATAGAGCTTAATTGTACACGTTTTTTGTAAAGAAAGGTATGTTTGACTTCTAACGTGCTGTTTCTTTGAATTTGTTTATCTTCTATGATGTCTAATATCTATTTGTCTGCCAATGTGAAAGTGCATTTTCGTGTTTAATAGCTGTCTTAGCGTAACACTTCCTCTGTAGTCAGCGGCATTGCAGCCACAACAATTTAACATCCATTCACTTGATTAATATTCTTGTTCTACAGTGTGAAAACTAATTACATTTGCACTGGAAACTCTGTGGTAAATGACCTACATCCTAAAAAAACCAGACGATTCTGTTTCTAATGTCTTCTGAACAGAGTAAAGTTCTATCTACAAACAGATCAGACACATCAAGCAGAGGGAATTGGACTGGCGATGGGGATTGATTTATTTCTTTATCATTGCCATCCACAAACAAAAAGCAGCTGGTTGCTCTCAATCATATGCTTAAGAATACTTTTAAAAATGTATCACTGCAGTTTTTATTGTGCTTTATTTCCTCCCGGGATCCTAAGTGCAACCAGATTTTGTGGCAGAACGTTAACTGGACAGAACCATCTCTTGAGCTGCAACACAGAGCTCACAACATTGAGGACGAGGGCCAGGAGGTATTAGTCTGTTTGTCTGCAAATAATAAATCAAACCTCATCACCTTCTCGGGGATCCTACAGATGAACATACCACTCTCACAGTGGGATCTTTTGGATGACGGGGAAGCTGATCTCAGGATGCCAGGTGAGGCAGGCAGTGTATTTTCCACTGTCTCAGATGCACAGGGGGTGCTGTGTACCTCAGTTACATCCTTGTCCGTGTGTCCTTTAATGATAAATCAGACTGAGGCAGATGATGCATTTCTTTGTCTTGCAGCTGAGAAATAATAATGCTTCCAATGCCAACGAGGAGTGGCGTGTTGTGACTGACACCATGGGATGGTGTCATATTTTTGTAATGAGTTAAGGAAGGGCTGCAGCTTTTCCGATATGTGATGCTTGTTCTCTCATCTGTTCTAGTGTTAAGATGGCACGATAGCCATGGGAGACTGGAATTTCCTTGGAGGCATTCTGGAGGAGGTCCACATCCACTCCACTATTATCGGGAAGATTTGGCTAACCATCCTCTTTGTGTTCCGAATGCTCGTCCTCGGAGTGGCCACCGAGGACGTCTGGAATGATGAACAGTCAGAATTTATTTGCAATACTGAGCAACCTGGCTGCAGGAATGTGTGCTATGATGAGGCCTTTCCCATCTCTCTCATAAGATACTGGGTCTTGCAAGTTATCTTTGTGTCTTCCCCTTCTTTGGTGTATATGGGTCACGCCTTATACAGACTAAGAGCCTTAGAGAAAGAGAGGCAGAAGAAGAAAGCTCAGGTGAGAGTGGAACTTGAAAGCACTGAATTAGAAATGACAGAATATCGGAAAAGGCTGGAGAGGGAACTCCGGCAGCTGGACCAAAGGAAGCTGAACAAAGCCCCCCTGCGAGGTTCATTGCTCTGCACTTATGTGATACACATTTTCACGAGATCTGCAGTGGAAGTTGGTTTTATGATTGGGCAGTATCTGCTTTACGGGTTTCGCCTGGATCCCCTTTATAAATGTCAGAGAGATCCATGTCCAAACGTAGTCGACTGCTTTGTATCACGACCAACAGAAAAGACAGTGTTCATACTGTTCATGCAGTCCATAGCGACTGTGTCATTGCTTCTGAATGTCTTGGAAATTATCCACCTCGGATTCCGAAAAATTAAAATAGGTCTCTGTGGGCAGGAGGAAAACAAGGACGACCGTGGCAATTTCTACACAAGCAAAGCAAAGAAATACTCTGTGATACCCCGCTCTTCTTTGGGAATATCTGCAACTCCTCAAAAAACTCTCCCTTCCATGCTTAGCGGTTACGCCTTTTTAATGGAAAAGCAAACCGACACTGCCATCTACCCGGTCTTAAACTCTCCTCCCATCTTCCAGTCTATTCAAAATAACCACACAGAAAACAGAGGCAATTACACCCACCACAATCAGGAGAACAAATTGCTGAAGAAAAGGCCAGCTACAAACGCTGTAGCTGGTCAGAGTCAGAATGCTAGCACGCATTGCAGTGAAGGTCTGCTCGGCAGGCCTGGGACTGAAAGGAGTAGTTCCCAGAAAGGAGCTGATCAGAAACACTTCCTTGCTGGCACTCAGAATGCGGATACCGCTTCAAGAAGCTTTGCTGAGATGCTGTCGCAGCCCCCTCTGCAGCCTTTCCCTGTTGCCAACCTCAGAAGACAACACGGGATCGTCTCCTCCTGGAACTGCTCCGCAGCGGCCGAGAGCGCCGGATCCTCCACAAATTCCCTCCCAAAGAGCAGCAGCAGGAGACGGAGCAGCCTCAGCACGAGCCAAGGCCAACTGGCCCCCAAAGCTGACACCCGGCACCCCAGTCGCCCCAACACCCCTGACTCGGTGGGGGAGGCCAGCACTGGCTCCAAGCAGAGCCGGGGATGTGGCAGCCCTCAGCCACTGCCCTTGTCCGGACGCCTGTCGCTGTCGAGCAGTGCGAGCAGTCGGAGGGCCCCCACCGACCTGCAGATATAGCACGGCTGCCCAAGCACTGTGCTCAGATAACTGCTGGGCTTTGTGATAGAAGCAGAGCAGCTAGGAGCAGCTTCCTCATTCAGCTTTAACCAGCTCCTCCGCAGAGCTTAAGATAGAAGTTGTGCAGCCCTTTGCTTTTAGCTGAGTAACTTTTGAAACCTCTGCTTGCTTCGCTGGCGACGGAGCGATGGCTTAAACCTCTCGTGCCAAGCTTCTGCATTAACATCCCAGCTGAAAAGGAAAACGTACATCATATAAATCCACACACAAATCCACACAGGAGAAGGAGTCAGGATTAAAATTATAGCAGGTAACACATAAGCTGGATAAAACTAGAAGACAAAATTACAGTCTAAAAACGTATTTTATGAAGACCAGTAAATGAAATTAGGTGAAAAGGCACTGAGAGAAAATCATCATCAATAAATAACATTTATTAACCCAAGAATTCAAACGCAGCTGATGGCTGTTAGAAAGAAAACCATCAAATACATTCTGCAGTTCAAACTGAATATGGAATGAACAAAGCGTTCGATCCACGGCACTGATTTAACTCCACAATACACATCATCTTCAGCTTTATCACCGCTGTCTCCTCCAGCAGAGGAATCAGAGGATCACAGACATAGGGGTTGGAGATCTGTAGGGTGGGCTATGAGAAAGAACCAGAACAGGAGCCAGGAAACCAGAACAGAAACCAGAACGGTGCTTTTGCTCGCAGCCGTTTGGCCGCATCCACATGAAGTGTGAGCATCATTAAAAGCATTCTCTGTACATTTTCCTCCAGCAGCTGTGGTTTCCATCTCTGTTCTCATTCTGCGTGCATTCATGGTCCCAGCTCAGTGTAACTCTGTGGACGCTGCGGGCTCTGACACCATAGACACCTAACGGGTCCTGGTGCCATTTCGCTCATTCCGCACTGAATCCCTGCGGTGTCTTTGAGCCATATCCCGTGCTGGCACACGTTTCATATCTGACACCTCCATAATAAAACAAGCGCGTGTTCACTGCAGAAAGGGGAGAAGGACAGCACTGTGAGCGGCACGCAGTACTCTTCCGCCAGCTCGATGGCCTGGNGGCCGCTTTCCTTATGGGGCAGCAGGGCTCTCATTCAACACCACGATGAGAGCGGAGGGCACCGCACATGCGCAGATCACCGGCATCCGGAGGGCCCCACCGGCCAATCAGCGCCCGAGCCGAGAGAGCGAGACAGGGGGCGGGACTTCCGGCCCCGTCGCCATGGCAGCGGTAGGAAGCCGGGGCGCCATAAAGGAAGCGGGCTGAGGCGGTGCGGGCGCTGCGGGGTCGATGGCGCACCACAAGGTAGGCGCTGCGGGGCCGAGAGGGGCGGCGGGGCCCTCCCGGTGCTTCCCCTCGGCGGTGGGGAGGGGCCCGCTCCGAGCCGCCTTCGTAGGTAGAGGGGTGCGCCGGCGCTCTGACCGTGTGGGCGTCCTCCTTCAGGCCGCGGACTCGAAGCGGGAGCAGTTTCGGCGCTACCTGGAGAAGTCGGGGGTGCTGGACACGCTCACCAAGGGTAAGGCGGCCGGGCTTTGCACGGGTGTGGGATGGGAAGCTGGGGTGCTCCTCTTGGAAGGCACTGTGCGGGGCTGGGAGCTCGTGGGGTTTGTGGAAGTGGCTGTGTCTCTCAGGATAAAATCGTGGCTCATCTGGAGTATTGTGGCCAGTTCTGGGTGTGAAAAAGACAGGGATCTCTCCGAGGGAGTCCAGCAGAGGGCCGTGAGGGTGATAAAGGGTGTGGAGCATCTATTATGAGGAAAGGCTGAGTGACCTGGGGCTGTTCAGCCTTGAGAGAAGGCTGAGAGGGGAACGGATCCATGACTATAAATATCCCTTTGCCTCATGCACTTTAGATGAGGCTGGACTCTTCTTAGTGATGGGGCAAAGGGAAATGGCCACAAACTGAAGTATAGAAAGTTCCACGTGTGTGTGAGAACTTCACAGTGCAGGTGATAGACCTCTGTCACAGGCTGCCTAGAGTTACCTTTTCTGGAGATATTCAAGACCCACCTGTGCAATCTGGGCTAGGAAGCTGCTTTGGCAGGGCTGTTGGATTCGATCTCTAGAGGTCCTTTCCAGCCCCTATGATTCTGTGATTCAAACTCAGCACACTTTTCTTCTTCTTACAGCTTACTGCCCTGTAGATTATCCATATGTGTTCTCAGGTGCCTCCCAAAAGCATGCTAATATTCCTGCTTGGTAAAGCACACTGCTTACAGAGTGCAGCAGCTGTGTGGTGCAGGGGGTGGGCTCTGTGCTGAGCCTTCCCCAGGTGTGTTGGGGCCCTTTGATTTCCTGTAGGCTTTTCTTCTGCTATTGCAGTGCACAGCATCCTGCGGGACAGCAAAACAAATGTTCCTAGCTCTGTGGCAGCCTAATTTTGTTTCTAACTTAGGTTAAAAACAACTTGCCTGTGCAATTCATGTGGCTAAAACTGGGAGGAAGGCACTTAAGCTCCCTGCAAGTAGTCCTTGAGAGGCATTTATAAAAGCAAATGTTTGGAAGTGTGTGCCCCTGCACTCATTTTGTGTTCCATACTTAAGTAGTCAGATCCTGTGGTTAGAGGATCAAAAGTGTCTCTTCTGCCCAACTGTTGAAGTGTGGGGTGGTGTATTTCCTCCTGTACAGCTCTGTCCTAATGAAGGGTGTATGTGAGAATCTTCTGAAGTAGAAGAGCACACTTTAAGCATGGCACACAGCTTTCATGCATTTTGACTGTTGCATGTGTTTTAAGACATCCAGGCAACTCTAGTTTTTATAATTGTTGAATATTTTGTATTTGCAGTGTTAGTAGCCTTATATGAAGAGCCAGAGAAACCAAGCAGTGCACTGGAGTATCCTTTTTGTTCTCTATGGGTTGTTTCTTGCTGCTGTAAGCAGTCTCTTCTGTTTGGTTATTTTTTTTTTGTTACTGTCTGGAACACAAATTGATAAGCTACCAAAAGAAAAGGGGTTGGTGTAGCAAAATGTGAGTAGCTGCCTTGTATGTACTGGTGTCTTTCTGTAGAATAAACCAGTGAACTTGGAAAGCTTTCTTACTTTTCCAGCTTCATCCTGTAGGACAAAAGCATGGGAGTAATTTGAGTGATAAATGCTGCTCTGGTCATGTTTATTGCAGCACTAATTCTAAGTTTCTCTTTGTCTCTCTGATGAAATACTTAACATCTAAATATCAGCTTTCTGAAGCATCACCTGGGAGCTTCAGCTCCTGAGAGTCCAGAAATAGAGGCACTTCGCCTGGAGGTGGCAGAGATGAAAGAGAAATATGAAGCTGTGTTGGAAGAAAACAAAAAGCTGAAAGCCAAAGTAAAAGTCTATTTAGTATTCTTAAGTTCTTTATTTGACAAGAAGAATATTGGACACCTATAATACAGCAACTTCCCCTAGAATAACTGATAAATGCTGCTATGTTGTTCATCCTTGTGGCTGAGGGATATCCCATTCCTTGCAGAGCTGTGCATAGCTTCTGATGGGAGACTTTTTGCACCCTGGAGTGTAGTTTTTGATAATGACAGACTTTTTTGTTTATAAAGTGAGTGTATGTATGAAGGCAAATTGGGGAACTCCATCTCATCGTTCAGTCCTGTTTCTGATCTTATGATCCCATAAGAGCTTTGAAAGGGAGGGTGGGGGGAAGGTAATACATTACTATGAAGGCTTTCCAAAGGCTGAATGCAGGAGGGAAGCTTGTGTTGGCTCTTGAGCCCTGGGAGAGGTCTGTGGCAGGGTTTTACCAGGGGAGGACCCTCTTACCTGTGTGGGACATTAATTTGTGCTGCAACCATAACAGTTCTGGTGCTCCTGTGTCTCAGGGTGTCACATCTAACTCAGTTCCTCTCTTTGAATCCACAGCTGGCTCAGTATGAACCGCCTCAAGAAGAGAAGCGTGATGAATAACAGTTTCTCCTTTCATACCTTGACTTAATAAAGGGCTTCCTCAGAACTGCAGTGCTGCCTCTTCTGTGCGAGTGCTGCGTGTCTTCGTGGGTAAAAGAAAAAAAAACAGTGAGTGTGGGGCTGTTTTTTGCGGTGGTTCACCTTATCTCCGTCTGTGCTTGACCCGAAGGGAGCTGGAGGAGGGAATAACACAATGTAAAAGCTTCAAAAGCAGAACAGCCCTCTGGCCTCTATTGCTGGAGGTAAGCTAGGACGCGGGCAGGCAGGCTGGGAAGGGGCTGCGGTGCTGAGTGCGTCGGGCGGATGAATGAGTGCAGCAACGTGGGGGGGGGGGACAGCGCTAAATCTTCACATCGCAGCTGTTGGGTTTCCGGAGCCCTCAGTCACGTGTGGAACGGTTTAACGGCCGCTTCTTGAAGCAGGGGTCGCTGCGCGTGGGGCGGGCGGGGCCACGCGTGTAGGTGCTCCGCGGGAGGGGGCGGACGCCGCTTCCCGCCCCGGCCCCGCCGCTCACGTGCGCCCGCGCAGTCACGTGACCCCGTCCGCCTGACCGGAGCGCCGCACCGCGCCGCCTCCCTCGGCCAATCAGCGACGCGCGGCTCTCTGCCAACCAATAGGAACCGCGAGGGGCGGGGCTCCGCGGCGCAGGCGGAGGGCCGGGCCGGGCCGACATGGCGCTGCAGTTCGGCGGGGCGAGCGCGGCGGGCGCGGCGGAGGAACCGGCGCTGGTGGGGGGCAGCTTCGGGACGGCGGACTCGTTCCCCAAAGACTTCGGTTACGGAGAGGAGGAGGAGGAGGCGGAGCTGGAAGGCGGCCCGGGGCCCGGCGGGGCCGGAGGCGGCGCGGGCGGGCCCGGGGGAGGCGCGGGCGGGGCGGACTCGAAGCCGCGGATTCTGCTGATGGGGCTGCGGCGCAGCGGGAAGTCCTCCATCCAGAAGGTGAGGGGCGGCTGTACCCCCCCTTCCCCCCATCCCGGCCCGGGCGTTGGGCGGCTGCGTCCTCCGGTTGGCGTTGAGGTGCGGTGCCGTGGGCTCCCGCAGCCCCAGGAGGACGTGAACGGGGTGCGGGAGTTGGCGGCCCCGCCGGTGGGTTTTAATGAGCCGAAGAGGACCGCTGTCGTTTGCCCGTAGCCTTTCCAGTTATTTGTCGCTCTTTGGGCCTGGTGCCCCCGCGCTGTGCGTGCCAATGCGGTGTTTGCTCTGCAATTTGTTTGTTTCTTTTCCTAACTCGTTGGCGATGCAAATGACAACTGTCACGGACACATTTATTGCATTATTCGCAGTCGAAATTTCTTAAACTTAGAAGTTAAGGGGGTTCAGCAACCCCAGGAGCCTGCTGGGAAGCTGCTGAGACCACTGGATGCAAAAGGGATGCTTAGAAACACAGAGCTGTAGTGAAGAAACTCAGCACCTCGTAGCACTTTCCAGGCGTGCCTGCACTGCCCAGTGTCACTTACCCGGTGTCAGAGCGAGCTGCATGCTTCCAGATGGATTCTACCACAGCCTTTTCCTTTGCTTTATCCAAGTGGTGTAAAGCCAGAAGGAGTGGGGGTAGATGCTAAGTGGCAGAAATGGGATTTGGTCCAGGCTGTGTCCTGGTCGGTCTGAGGCAGCGCACTGTGTTGGGAGGGAGGATGAGCTCTCTGCTTTCCAGAGACTCATCTGCTTTGACCTTTGCTCACAATTTCTGTCCTGTTCTTTGTGGGAGATGCTGAGCTCCAGAGGAGTGCTGATTTCCAGAGTGCTTTGCAACTGTTCTTCAAATTCCACGGAGCTTTTAGTCCTTGCAACAGAGCCAGAACCTACCTAAAACCGTTCTCACTTTTCCATGCAAACATCCTGCTGTTTAAAACCTTGTTCTGGTCCTAATTTCCTTATGCTTTTGCCTTGAGGAAGTGCATTTCTTTCCCCTTATTTTTAAAAGTCAAGTCTGATGTACTGCTTTGGAGCTCATCAAGTGCTGTGCTGCCTGCCCAGCTGCTTGTCTTGCAGGTGGGCAGAGACTGTGGCATGTGGTCTCTTTAGGGGCTGAATTCTGTAACTGAAACATCTAAACGTCCTGTTTGCCCAGGAAAGGGCTGAAGTCCCAGTGGGGCTTTCTGAGTACAGCAAGAATAATATATTTCATCACCACTAAGTGGGTTACCAGCCAGCATGGGAGCTGCCAGAGTTCCTGTAGGATACTTGAAGGGAGAAGGTCAACAAAGACAGATCAGCTGCTCACAGAAAGCAGCAGCTTAGCTATTCCAGTCACTGAAAGAGAGATGCTATTTTTATACTTCTATTGCACCTTTGGAGCAGTCCAATTCTGCTGGACCATAACGCTGAGCACCAGACTAAAGCTATTTGCTTAAGTCTGGGAACCAGCAGTTCTTAAACAGTTCTTAAGAGCTTGCAGTTGCTCTGTTAACGTGGTGGCTTTCTACCTGATGTGATCTGGCTAATAGAGCAAGATGTGAAGAAACTGTGTTAGAAAATAGCCAAGATGTCCATGTCTTTAGGCAGTGACTTTACTCACACTTGTAAAAAGGATGGGCTGTGTGTTAGTGCTCAGTTCTGGTTGGCAGTCAGTTATGTGCTTGGCTGATGTAGGAAGCTGTGCATCAAGAGGAACAACTGAAGTAACTGTATGAAAAGCCTTTAGAATGGATAAACCTGTTTGTTAAAAGCTCCGTGGCTTGAATCTCTTGGTCTCTTTCACTGAGATGAAGTCAAGACTGTTACCTGTGTTCTTTTTAACAGGTGGTGTTTCACAAAATGTCTCCGAATGAGACTCTGTTCTTGGAAAGCACCAACAAGATCTACAAGGACGATATCTCTAACAGTTCATTTGTGAATTTCCAAATCTGGGATTTTCCTGGACAGATGGACTTTTTTGATCCGACGTTTGATTATGAGATGATCTTCAGAGGAACAGGTGCTCTAATATATGTTATTGATGCTCAGGTAAATACAAATCCCTAAGAATTATGAAGAAGTTTCCTTTTGCTTTGTGAGAAGAATGATCGGGAGTATATTTTAAGATGAGTTTGTGAAAGATTCATTATGTCTGGAGGGAGTTGTGTTGGCAATTGCTTTTAGTTTTGTGAATTGATTATGTGGAACAGAGATCCCCAGAGGAGACGGTGGGAAGTGGCAAGTACTCTGAGCTTTCCTTTTCCTCACGAGCAGTGAGAATCTGATCTGCTAGATGATCTCAATTTCCCAATAATCTCTTTCCTCTGCTTTTGAATGCTATGGAGTTCATGTAGTGCCAGCACGCTGTGCCCTCGATGTCAAGGCAATGGCCCTGTTAGGTTTCTGGTAGCCTCTAGTGAACTTAGGAATTGCACCGATGGAGAGTACGTGGTTGTTGGGACCGTCTTGGAGATGACTGCTGCGCTGTGCTGGGAGTTGAAGCTTAACCACCTTTTGCTGTGAAGCCTAGTTTTGTGTAACTGAGCCTTGCGTAGCTAATGAAACAGAATCTAAGCTGCGTGGATTTCTGATTCTCCAAGGTATTCTCTCCTACCAAACTTCTGTTTAATTACAGAAGTGAAATGAAGTTTTTGTGCTGAGTGGAATAGTTATTGAAGATAAAGCCTTTTCATTCATTCCTGCCAAAACTTGTTCACAGGATGACTATATGGAAGCTTTAACAAGACTCCACATCACTGTTTCAAAGGCCTACAAAGTCAACCCAGAAATGAACTTTGAAGTTTTTATTCATAAAGTGGATGGTTTATCAGATGACCATAAAATAGAAACTCAGAGGGACATTCATCAGAGAGCTAATGATGACCTCACAGACGCTGGGCTTGAAAAGCTTCACCTTAGGTGAGTTATGTATTCTTGTAAATGTGATTCTGCCGTTGCTTGTATGCATACAGACTAATGGCTTTGACACCTAGTTGTGGAATGGAATTAGGTCCTGTTAATTTCTTAAAACTACAGAATGCTCTGCTGAATCTTGCCCTGTCTGCCTTACTTCAGTCAGGTAGCTAGCCATCAGATTCCATCAGACTTGTTCATAAGCTCATATTCATAATTTGTGATCCTCTTGCCCCGCTTTAGTTTTGTGTATGAGGCCGAAATTGTGCAGGTGACCTGGAGAGGTGGGCAAGGAGCATGTCTGCTGGCACTGCCTGCTGCTGGCTTCACAGCACAACTGGTTTATGAAGCTTAGGCTTGTCCTTGAGGTTTGGCCTGCTTTTTAGGGCACCTTCTTCTGACCCCTGTAAAACAAGATGTCATTTTTTTCTCCCTTTTTACTGCTGTTTTGATCCTCGCGGAGCCTGTAAACATGGCCACTATCTCAGTATTAGTGTGACAAAGTAGAAGGTCGGGAGAAGGACTCTCTGAAACCTAGTTAAGCGTTTATCTCCTTCGCCTTACGTGTTCTGGTAGGCTAAGTGTATTGTGAAAGCATTTGCACAATTTTCCCTCTCTGTTCTCACGTCTCCTGCAGATGAGGAGAGCATGTAGCATTCACTGCTGTCTCTCATAAGTGAGCTTCTTAAAAGAGTGGTTACAGATATTGGTGATAAAGCATCTATTAACTCGTCGGGCTTGAGTGTTAGCAAAACTCATGGATCCCTTCTCTTTTCTTCCTCCCTCCTGCCTTCCCTTATCTCAGCTTTTACTTGACCAGCATCTACGACCACTCAATATTTGAAGCCTTCAGTAAAGTGGTACAGAAGCTCATTCCACAGCTGCCAACACTGGAAAATCTACTAAATATCTTTATATCGGTGAGTGGTGATCTTACAGAATCCTAAGTGAAATATGTGGAACAGTAAAGCAATTCCTTCTGCTCAGATATTGTGTACACTGCTCTAAATCTTGATTCTGTTCTAAGCCTCTGAATTGGTTGTTTAAAATGCTTCTTGCTGTTAAGAATGTGAATATATATCAGTTCTACTTGAATGTAAATATTCATCCAAATTCTTTCTTTTTTCCAAAGAATTCAGGCATTGAAAAAGCTTTTCTCTTCGACGTAGTCAGCAAAATCTACATTGCAACAGACAGTTCCCCTGTGGACATGCAGTCGTATGAGTTGTGCTGTGACATGATTGATGTAGTGATAGATGTTTCCTGTATATATGGGTAAGTGATGAGTACTCTTAGGAAGAAAGTCCTTAAAAGCTGTAGGGCTTTAGACTGCAGACTGCACAGGTGCTGCTTGCTGCACCATCTTGCAGTGTGCTGTCAGTCTCTGTGGAGCACATTTGTTCTGTGAGCAACTGGAGTAAAGCCAAACGATTTGGATTAAGTTTGTAATCAGTTTTTTTTTCTCCCCTCTGCTCTTGTTCGTGGGAATCTATTTGACAGATGTTTAGTGTAAAATATGAGCATTGCTGTGTCTTGTTTAGCGTGGTCACACTGACTGTAAGGTTTGTCATATTGCTTTGTTAGCTGCAATTTGTTGTTATATGGCATCAATTCTGAACAGTCCATGGCAGAAGTTTATTGTCTAACGCTCCCATTAAAGTGAGCACTGTGAATCTGCCTGAAGGTTCTGTCCCTGCTGCAGCTCTTTGCGCTCCTATGAGACTTGCCTTAAGTAGTTATGAGATGAGCTCATAGAAATATGTAGAATATGTGACCTCACATATGCTACAGTCTACATATTTCTTACTTTTAACTTTTTTACGAGCTGCTTCAAGTGACTGAACAGGCAAGGTGACTGAACAGGCCAGTGCTTGGATTGGAATCTTGCTGTGATGTATTTTATCAGTGTCTCATACAGCAGAAGGATGCAGTGCTGAGGTGTTACTTTGTTTTTATGGGTTTTGCCTTAGAATCTTCAAACCGGTCACTGGGTGCCTTACTGTGGCATTGGGAACTGTGAGATAGTGTGTAGTACTGACTCTCTGGTTTGGAGGTAAACTGTGTTACAAGCCCTGTGCCCTGCTAGGAAAACAGTATTGACTGAATTAGTGCAGTTGGTGGTTTGTATCCGAGGGATGCATGCCGGTAGCTTGCTGGTAACTGTATTCAGTTAATGTAGGCAGTATGTAGCAGAGACTTTTCTTCTGTTTAGGCCTGGCTTTCCTGCAATGCTGAGGAAATTTAAGAGCATTCCCACCACTTAAATTTGCACTTAAGTGCTGTGCTGAAAGTTCTTCACTTGCTTGCCATCCACTGTGAACGTTATTCTTCTCGCTGCCTTTCACAGGCACCAAGTGTTTGCTTTGGAGTTACTGAAGTGTGCCTTACTAAGTTGTCCCTTGGATTAACTCATTCTTCCTTAGGTTAAAAGAAGATGGCACTGGAAGTGCTTATGATAAAGAGTCAATGGCAATTATCAAGCTCAATAACACAACGGTCCTGTACTTAAAGGAAGTCACAAAGTTTCTGGCATTAGTTTGCATTCTTAGAGAAGAAAGTTTTGAGCGCAAAGGTGAGAGCTTCCCCCGTTTG
Source organism: Odontophorus gujanensis (assembly GCA_013399175.1). NCBI lineage: Eukaryota > Metazoa > Chordata > Aves > Galliformes > Odontophoridae > Odontophorus > Odontophorus gujanensis. The sequence continues at coordinate 375,731 of VXAB01008241.1, read as the reverse complement.
CATGGCTTTTATCTAATGATTTTTTTCAACTATGAGTTATTAATAAGGCTTTGCAAGTCACCTGAATTCCATATAATTACATTTAATTTCTTCCGGGAGGAATTTTCTCCCTTCCTAGAAATAAAGAGATCTTATTTTTGTTCTTGTGAATCATCGCCTTAATTGACGTCCTCCTGTTGAAATTACTTGTGTAGCTAATGAGGCCTTAGTCATTACCATCTGCTACAGTGCTGTCAGTTATTATGTTCTGCTTGACAAGGCACCGTGTTGTGATAACCATATTCTCCATTACTTCTGTTGCACTGCTGTGACCTTCTCAACACAGCAGTCGACAGTGGTGGGCTAGAAAAGTACATGGTAGGAATGTAGGGCAGTATTTAATGTATTACAGGCTTAACAAACTGTATAGTTGCTTGAAACTGTGGGAGACGGTATGAATGGTCTTATATGTTATGGGATAGAAGTGAAATTGTAAGCTCTGATTTTTAAAGTATCAGGCTTGAATGATGTTGATGCTTCCCTTGGCGTTTATGGACTGTTCTAAAGGTGATGTATTCTTCTAACTGCACTGAATTTGGTTTCAAAAGTTTTACTCAGCACGGTTAGGACTCCATCAGAGTGAAAGATGATGTTAAAGTGATGATCAAACTGTACTATCATGTTTAACTGTTCCATGTGTAAGATCTTTTTTGGGTAGGTAGAGTCTTGAGTTGTCCCCTTATCTGCTCTTTAATTAAAATACAAACCTTGCATTCCAAATGAGCACCTTGCTTCTGTAAACTGAGACAATCCAAAGTCTGGCATTAGTAAAACTTGACTTTTAGGTCCCACGAATCCAAATTCATACTAAAGCAAGCATCAAAATAGCTGTATGTTAAACGAAACGTACATTGGTTTTGAAGTTCTGTTGACTACACAAGCATGCCAAGCTGAGTGGTTTTTCCTTTTCCCCCTCTCTTCCTTTTTTTGACAGGTCTGATAGACTACAATTTCCATTGCTTCCGCAAAGCCATTCACGAGGTCTTTGAGGTAGGTGTTGCCTCCCACAGAATCTGCAACCATCAAGCCAGCAGCTCCAGTCTGAAAGCAGTGACTCACAATGGCACGCCTAGGAATGCAGTCTAGAGGAAACCTAAAGACATTGGATAGACTTGTCAGCTCTTCAATCCAAAGCTTTGTGGAACGAGAGAAGAGTAGTCTGAAAGCCAGCAGTGTGTTTCACAGGAGAAGAGCAGCCTTAAGTGTGGCACCACAGCTTATAACTCGTGTCGGACAGCTGAAACTACTGTAAAAATACTTTGAGGCCAGTGGTGTTAGAGATGTCAGTTTGAAACCACCTCTATCGCGAGCGCTGTGTCATTTCAGTTTGGAGTCCTCATCTGACAGTCTGATTATGACTGATTGCCCCAGTCTAAACTTAAAAATGGTTGAGCTGGTTTTAATGTGAAACACCAATCTGTCGCTCAACCTTTTTTCTTTCAGAGTCGTTCAGTTGGATATCCAGGTTTGTTCAAGTTTAACCTTTTGTCATGCAAAATGTTGCCAGGTTAGTACTGAGGCTTGTGAAACCTGTGCTTTTTGTTGTGTGGGGCTGGTCTCACAGGTCAGTCTGTGAAGTTCTCACTCTCCATAGTTTGCTCGGGGTATCCTTGGGATCCATGCTTGTGCAGTGGATGCAAGGCAGAGCTCTGTTCTCACAATTGTTTGCTCAGGGAACTGAGCTGTGGTTTCATTTGAAGAGATGATGATGCCTTGCCTTCAGCTGAGCCCTCAGTGTGCCCCCTTTGACGGAAGGACAGCGCTAAAATCGGAAATAAATCACCCGTCCTCTTATGCAAAACCGTGGCTGTCATAAATCTGAGTAATCCTATTCACCAACCAAAAGTGTGGCTAACTAAACTGCAAGGACTGCCATCTGCTGGAGTGGAGCAAGCAGTCCCAGCCCTTTCTGAGTGGAGAGATGACGGCGTTGCTGGCTTCTGGCAGTGGGATCTCTTTTTATCCTCTAACTGGTAATCGAGACAAGTTTTAGGGAAGTATCTGGAGGTGTTCTCCGTGCGTAGGGATTAAATATAAGGGTGCCACAACCTGCTGGTAATACCAGACACTCAAGGGGTTGATTCTGTGTTGTGGCAAACAGCTTCTTGTTTGTCACCGTGCGACCTGAATGGAATTGCATACTTTGTGTTTTTATGAATGCTGGCCGCTGTATTATGGGAAGTGTATCGGAGCAGTCTTCATTTAATTTATTGGTAATATTGCTGCAGATGTCATGTTGTACATCAGCCTTGTTATGCAGTAAGCTTGGCTTTTGGCCTACAGAGATCTCGCCACTTTCTGCCTATCCCTGTGTGTGTAGGTGTCCCAAAGCCACTGGACCAACTGACTCCAAGTGCCACTATAAAGATTCCACAAGAAGGTCTGTAACTGTAAGCGATCTCTGCGACTGTTTGTATTTCTGTGGTCAGACATAACCACAAAACTGCTTCTGTGCTTATAGAATGGATTTTCATTGAACTATGTACAACTGAATATACATGCATTTACATGAGGGTGTACGCACATACCATGTAAATGTTTCTCCTTTGTTTTAAAGCTGTTATGTGTACCTAAAGGATTTGCTCCAAATTTCCTCATGTCGGTAGGAGACTTGGCAGTTCAGATGCTCTAGTTAAGGTCTCTGTGGGCAGTTATTCTGACCCTGGGCCCCTTTTTGCTAACGGAACTGCAGGGTGTTGTAAGGGTGTGCCACAGGCTTGCAAGATGGGGTTTTGTGGCTTGCAAGGTCTGTGGTACTGTTCAGGTACTCAAGGTGAGGGGAGAAGTGAGAGGCAAGGTGACAGGAGGTAACAAGTCATTCCCCTTTTTGTAATCTTTCATGTTCTGGGTACGTGCGTTCCTCTCTTTGTCTTCACTGTACATGATTCTGAGCTAATAAAATGAGAAAAGATCAAACTGTAGCTCTGGTTTTTCTGTAAGAGGGCAAGATGCTTAATGAGTCAAATCAGACAGGGCCACGTTAATAAGCAAATAAAAATGCCTCGTTATATTATTTTTCAAAGAGTCTTTAGAAATCCTACTCAACCTTTGCTTTCCTTTCAACTTAAAGCCAACGTGATGCTCTGCATTCAGAAGACAGCTCTGGATGTGAAAGGCACATGTGTGAGAGAGCCTTGTTCTCCCCCTTCTGGTTAGTGCTGAGCCTTGGGCTGCATGATGAACTTCTGCCTTCTGCTGTGTGTCATTCTTTTTCTAATTTTTTTTATTTTGTGTTGTGTGTGTGACTGTATTTGAAGGAATCCTCCCACGTGGGCTGTGTGAGCTTTGAGCACCCATGGGCAGCAGATGGCACCCTTGTAATGCAGCTACAAGAAGTCCTTCAGAAATCTTTCCTAAGGAGTAATGTTCCCATTCTTTACCTGCTGAGCTCATGACACGTTGCTATCCTACTTGGCCTTAATTACAGCTGTGTTAATGAATCAGGCCGAGCTTGTTGCAGGCTCAGCTGCTGTTGAGCTGCTGCTCCAGCACTGCCAGCAAAGGTGGGGCAGGTGCAGTCACTGAGTGGTGCTGAGTGCTTCCTTGTGATGCAATGAGGTTCCCTGGTGAGGATTATGAGGTCTTGCTTTGTTTTGATAGCAGGGAATACAGCCATGCTTGCTGCCTTGGGGATGTGATGGAGGAGGAAAGCTCATCCCAGCTACTTTCTTCATTTCTGTTTTTGATCCACGTTTTTGTGTAAAAATATGAGATTTCCATTCCTGCTTTTTTTTTTTTTACCTTTAGATAACATAACTTCTTCTATTTCCCCCAGCAGTTAGCTTGATAAATCAGACCTCATTATTCTGATTAAGCTCTGAGACACCTGGTCGGGCAGGGGGAGAAAAGCAGTCAGGCATGCTCAGAAGGAAGGGAAGCAGTTCAGGTTGCTGCTCCCTGAAGCAGGAGGTCTGAATGATGCTGGGGGCAGCAGCTGGGGGTTTGGATAGCAGAGTGTAGGGTCCAGAGCAGAGAACCTGAGCTGTGACTTTCCTGGAGGTTGTTTTCAAGGAGTAGTCGTGCTTCCAAAATGCAGGAACGAAGCTTGGCTTCAGGAAATGATTGAGAGGAATAATTAACTAGAACTAGAGCAGCCTTTCTAATGGGGTTTTCAAATATATTAGTGGCGACAACAAATGTCTGGAGTTAAAAACTTCACCTTCAAAATGTGATCCTCTGGAGAGGAGTGGAGTGCTCTGAAGCATGCTACAATCCCAGGACAGGATTTCCATCCTTTGAAAACTGGCTTACGTGTAACAGGTATGTGCTGGGTCTTTCTTGTTAGTTTTTTTTCTTTCCTACCTGGAGAGCAGGAGCTATCCCAGTCTGCCCACAGCTCATTTCTGATATGTCTTCCTCAGGATAGAGCTTTTATTGTTGTTCCCCCTCTACTCTCCTGCTGTCGTTTAGGCTTATTTAACTGCTGCTTCTTGATTTGAAACCAGTAAGGAGAAAAGATATATCTCCGTTGACAATTCTACTGCACATGTTTTTGAGAGACTGATAATTTTGATGGCTGTTGAAAACAAGGAGAAAGCAGTCTTGCTTCCCAACATATGCACTCACTCTTCAGCAGTGACTTAAACCAGAAGTCTCACCTCCAGTCCCCACTGTTGGAGAGCACTTCAAGCATGTGCCTGTTGACTGGGACACGTGGGACAGCAGTGTGCTCCAGCCATTTTTGGAGCTCTTGCAGTTACTCTGAATATCTTTGAAGGTGATATCAAAACACTGTTCAAAAACACCATGTGGAGGTCAGCCAGGTGCTAGGCCAGAGCTTTGGTGTCCTGGCAGGTGGTCAGGTTTGTGTCGGTTGTCTTTTCCTTATTAATATGCCATTGGATGCAAATACTGATGCTAATTGCTTCTGGAAAATGGCACTGTGTGGAGCGTTGAACTGCAGTGTGATGACCAGGCATGTTACCTTGGTGTAGGTTACCTAAGTGTTACTGGATTTCTTGGTTGGTCTCAGCTGGTCAGTTGGATTGGCAGTCCTTGATTCCTTCAGCACTGTTTGAAGACTGATAAGAGATCAAAAACAAACAAACAAGAATCCATAGAACTCTCCAACTGACATGTAAATCCTTTTTTTTTTTTTCTTAACTAGAAGTAACAATGGGAACCTCAATCTTTCCCTTGTCCTTTATCAGACTGCCTGGTGAAGGCATGGCTCTGAGGCAACCATCCACTTTCTGATAGATGAAGTCCTCACCTTTGGTGTTTCCTAGGGGAGTTTGGCTTCTTCTTATTAAAAGTGAGCAATAAAACTCGAAGCTTTTATCCTAATGGGGTTAGGAGGAGATGTTCTGCTTTTTATAGCTTTACTGGTGGTCAGAAAGCCAGACCTGAAACCATTGCAAAACTGGGGAAGAGGTTGTGTTAGAAGGCCAGTGAGAAGCAGCATCTTAAAAAGAGTTTTTTGGATTGAATTCAAAGGTGATTTCTTTTTGCTCCATTCCTTTGTTCAGGGGTGTGGAAGTGGGAAGAGAGGTGGGGGAGTTGTGTGTGTGTTCTTCTTTCTGCAGTAGGCAATACTCAGGTGCCTGAAATGGGCTTAGAAGAGCCTGCATTACTGCACCTGAAATGCCATGGGCAGTTACATCTGTGGTAGGAGACAAAATGGACTGAGTATATCTGCAAAAAGGAACAAACAAAAAGAGATATCAGACCAGAGAGGGAGAACAGTGATGCTGGTTATTTATTTCTCGAGATTTGAGTCAAAACATTTTGACCTTGTGTTGAGGGACATGGTTTAGTGAGAGCTATCAGTGATAGGTGGGTGGTTGGACTGGATAATTTTGTAGGTCTTTTCCAACCTTGGTGGTTCTATGAAACTCTAGAAAGATTTCCCTCCTTTTTCTTCAAATAATCATTCTGTACTCTGAATCTTTTTTTTTTTAATCTACAATGCCTGTTCCATTTGCTATGTGTATGAAACATCTCCACTGCTGGGAATGGAGTTGAGTGAGCAGTAAGGAGCACCTGGAATCCTTTCCCAGGGGACTGTAATCTCCAAATCTATAAACTTATTGTTGTTATTCTTTAAATATACACCAGAAATAGCTACTTATAAATGAGCTCAGCTCAAAACTCTCCACTTCTATGGCTGAAAGTGATGTTTAATACAATTTATCAGCAATGAGCTGCTTAGGGCATTGCAGCTGTGTTGTGACCATGCAGCAAGAAAGCTCACTGCTGCTTACCTGCCTCGCTGTGCTGTGTTCTGCCCTGGAGCCAGCACTGGGAGAGGAAATGATGAATACAGCAGAACTGACTTCACAGATTCACAATTAGAGATGATGCTCTGCGTAGTAATGAGCATCCTGCTTTTAAGAAAATGTGTACTTTCTATATAAATTCTCATCATGTGTTGTCACGTTTTGATTTCTGGGTTACTAGGGGAGTTATGCTGGGATGCCCACTAGAATAATGTCCCGGTGGTTTTCTCAGCTCGCAGTGGGCTTGGATGTTTGGTCTCCCCATGACCCAAAGGCCTACAGGCTTTGCCCTCTAGATGGCTGTCTTGTTCTCTCCTGGAGAGTGCGAGATCCGAGGAGTGCCTAGCTGTGTCTGCAGGAGAAAGTTTTGGAATGGCCACAGCTTTTCCGTGTTTCCATATTCACAACGCGTTTAAGGCCCTTTAATAAGGAAACCCAACAACTGTGATGCAAATGTTTCATTCTCGCGGTGTCCCCTTTGTTTCTAGCAATCTTTATGTATTCTTTCTCCTTCTCATACTCAAAGCAGAGCTCTCCTTTTGGCTTTGACAGCGCTGATCTGACGGTGTTTAGAAACAACTGTGTAGTTAATTGCTTTTAAAGACAGTTGTTAAGAGATGATGACTTCTATGATTTAGCATTGATTAAAATAATTGCTTTCTGGAAAAGAATCTCTTGTCTAATAAGTTAATGCTTCTGAAGGGGAGATGTTGAGATTATTCAACATTCTTCTGCTGTCATGAAGAAAGATGCTGGTCTCCATAAGTGACGGTAATTAGCACTTTCTGATGGTAACTTTGGCTGGGAGGTGTTGGGCTTAATCTGCTTCCCCTGCACGCATTGGGTCGTGATGCTATAGATAAGCAGTTACGCTTACTCCGTGATTAAGGGTGAATCATGTTTGAAAATCATGATGTAAAGCATTCAGTGATCTTATCAGTCATTCATAATAACTCCTATGTCATGCAGAGTTTTTATGGAAAAGAGCAAAGTAATTGGTATCCGTCACATGCACTTGTGTGAAGATCACAATTTCCATGACAGTATCGTGCTTTAATAGAGTCTGTCAGCTTAGCTTAGCCTGGTCTGGCTCTCAGCACATCAGTCCTGGGGAACACACAAATTGATTATTGATGAAATTAACTCTAATTTTACAGGGAATTGCACCGCAGAACTCTCCTAGGGATGAAAGGGTAAATACAAAAGAAACTAAGTGCAATTAGGGCACACAGCTTCTGACATCGTGGGCTGAGGATAACTGGTCAGGTCAACAAAATAGAAACACACAGAGCAGCCCCCAGCTCAGCCAGCATTAAGAGGAAAGTAGTCTGGGGATTTCTGTATGTTTTCAACTGGCTCTATGGCCAGGTGATGCTTTTGGAAAGCTCTGAAGCCTGCAGCAGTCTGGTTGCAGAGATACTCAGGGAGTGAGGGAAGGATTTGGGTTTGTTCACCGAGCATCTGTGTCCGTGTGAGCACACATCATGAGAAGCAGCCACTGTAAAAAACAGTCCTTGTTGAAGAGGAAGGAGAATTCCCGAACTAGTTGAAAGTAAACGAATGAGAAACTTATTTCCAAGGAAACATAAAGGTGATTATCACTTCAGTGTCATCGGGAGAGTCCTTCAGTCAGAATTTCTCATTTTCTTTCCTCTGTGTTGCACTCTGTTTTCCTGACAGTGTCTAACCCTTGTTCAAAATGCCAAGTAAGAGCACAGAGAATATTACAGTGTGAATCCAAATGCAGCTGGTTGAGCTGGATCAAACTCCAGGTTCAGCTCTGGACACTCCATTCTGCTCTGTGGAGCCTTTAACCTGTTGCCATAAGCTGCTTGTGTGAAATGAAGAAGAAAAGAGAGGAAATACCGTGGCTGCAGGTAAATCTACGGGTTAATGGCTTCTGTTACTGCAGCTCACATGAATGAGCCCAAGCTGTCTTTAAAAATAGTTCATTTGGACACTGCTGATGTTGTGACAGCAGAATGGAATCGTGGCCTGCGCTGTAGAACTGGAGGAGACATTCAGGTGTTTGTAACACCCGAAGATCTGCCCAAATTCTGCAGTTAGAAGTCAGCTTAAGGAAACGTAATTGATTTGAAGGTAGCTGTATCCCACGGAAGGATGCGTGATTGGAACACTTGAGGTTTCCAATCATGTAAAATTAGAGTAGATGTGAGGTGGTGCTGTCCTATTCAGTGTTTCCATCATGGCATTCTTCTCCGATTATGTGAAAATACTGCTCTTCTGAGATGGTAGCTGCCTTCAGCCTTTTTATTTTTAACGCTTTCCTTTCTCATGTTTTGCACTTTCCAGCAGCAGCACTGATAGGGTCTGCATGAGAAACAATGCAAATTCTACTGTGTGCCCTTCTTTAGATTTCTGCTTAGCTTGCAAATCAACAGCAATGTGAACTGAAGACCTTTATCATTTGCCATTATTATTAAGGAGCGAAGTATTTTTTTGGCATTAAAAAAAAATAAAACAAATCTACTCTCCAAAAGAGAGAATGATCAAAGTGTGTGTGAGATGGAAGTGATGCAGCTACATTTTGGCTTCAGTTGTGTTCATCAGCTTCCCAGTGTTCATAACAATATATATATGGGGGATAAAAAGATCCTCAGATGTTGGGGAGAGACTTGAGAAGTGAGTCATCACTTTTTCTTCTTTTTTTCCTTATTAATTCTGTATTCTGTAAATGAAAGAGGAACGTATGAAGTATCTTCTCTTTGGAACCTGTGTTGTTGGTTGGAATGAAGATGACTACACCTATTTATTAGGGTTTGATATCGGTGTGTACCTTACCATATCAGATTCTTCTACACAATACCATTTTATCATCGATTTTATGACTGCCTCACACCATGAGGTTATTAAATGTGAGCATACGGATCTGCCCCGGCAGCAGCACTAAGCACGGACTGAAGTGCAGCAAGCTTCGGCAAGAAGGAAAAGGAATAATAAAAAAACCAGAAAGAAAAAACCCTATAAAACCATAACGAGGGAGCGTGCAGTCCCTCTCAGCAAGCAGCTCAGCAGAGCAGAAGTGTGGTCTCAGTCACGGCACTGCGCCTCATTATGAGAATCCTTCGCCTAAAGGCTCGGAGCAGCGGTGCGGTGCAGCCCCACGCTGTGATGCTGATAGCTCGCCGAGCGGCTCTGGGGCTAATCAGGCGGCGGCTGCTGAAGGCTCGAGCTTGTTTCGTGACAGACGTACTCAGAGTCAAACGTTAAGGCTATCAGGTCTTGTGATTTCCGTGAGGGCACGAAACATCCCGGCTTATTTGGTATGAAATGTTTCTTGTTGTTAGGGTAATAAGAAGTATTATCGTTATTACCGACCTCGTCTCTCGGGAGTGAGGCTGCGTCCTTCTGTGATGCTGATGTCCTGCTGGGTGAAATCCTTCTCAGAGCTGGATGGGGTTGAACGTTCTTTTTTGGCACTGGGAGAATATTTTCCAGTCGGCTCAGGAAAGGCATTGCCAGAGTGACTGTTCTCCCACTGCTGTCCATCATCACGGTGACAGCACGGGGGTGACAATGTTAGCTTAGTACTAAAATTGTGATACCTTTTGCTCATTTTCTATTCCTGACTGGTTCAGCATCTTTGCTTAATGCAACTGCCACATAACTTCAGTCACAATACAGGTATTTTTTGGTCACTTCATAACACTGCAGGCTCATAGCATCCAAAAGCCTCTTGAGCTGCATAGTGTTCACATTTGGTTTAACTGTGATGTGCATCCTTAGCTCTGTATTCTTCATAAAGGGAGTAAAATCTGAGGTTAAATGGAATAATGGGAAACCTACAAAGAGTAGAACACTGAAGACTGTAGAAAGACCCAAAAAATAAAGCTAAGTTACACAGCAAGCTGATTTTTAGCATCTTTGAGCCCTCCTCTTATGTCTCGTCTCACAGTGGTGTGCTGCTGTCAGCAGCGATGCTCGAAGCTGTTCTCTCACACTTCTTTATCTGAGTGTGAGGATTCCCATCTTAAGCATCTCGCTGTCATTGCACCACAGAGAGAAAATGCCTGACACCTAAAACTGAGATCCACAAAAGCCTGCTTACCAGGTTGCTTCAAGTAGCAAATAGAAAATGCCAAAATAAGGGCTGAAGATTTCCTTTTTGTTAAGGGTTCTGATACCTGACCTCTGAAAATCACTGAGGCGGGTTATTTTTACCCTGTACAGAATGCAGCAAGGAGGAGGTTCATTGCTACGCATCCCACCAGGGTTGCACCATGGAATGCAAGGTGGAAAGCTCTGCTCCTAGCAAGGCAGACAGCATTTATGTCTGAGTGTACTGTGATGCCTTTCTTGCTGGTGTTTTCACTGCTCAGCTTTTTAATGGTACTCTTAAAACACGACCAGCACTGCCACTCTGTCTTCCCTGCCTTTGAGGGATGCAGCTTGGTAACTGCTTCAGCCCACTGCTCTCCAAACCTTTTTTGTATGAATTATATGCATGTACTACTGTGCTTAAATACAAGGTCCACAGCAACACATGGGAAAAATTGGAAAGGATGAAAGATGAAATAGTTTTTGAATTACTCTTTTCTATATTAATGGTTTTGCATACCCACCTCGGAGAGCAGTGCTGGAGCAAACTCCTCTGGGAGAAGCTCTGGGTGCTCCCGCTGCCCAACTGCTGAAGGGTGATGTGAGAAAGCTCCGTGTCTGGAGGCAGAAATTCAAGTGCCTCAGAAGTTTGCCTATGGAAACCTCAGATGCCCCTCAGAATGTGCCTGTAGTGGAACAGAGCATTGGGGATTTGGGCTCATAGGTCCCTCTCCTCAATTGACTGCTGAATGCTTCCTCTGAGTTTTACAGCTCCTTTTTTGAAGACGTAGGCACAAAGAACCCAGCGTTCTGTTCCTATTTGCATGACCTAACAGACAAGATGAGCTCGTGCTCACAGTGATGTTAGGAATAACAGTTTTGGATTCCTGGGATTTGTATTTGTCTTGCTTGGAAACGTGCACTGTCAACATTCAGAAAGCTGTTTTCTAAGCCGAGCGGTCGTGACACGTGCTTTTGTCATCGCATTTCTCCCATTGATGATATCTGAAATGTAATGAATCTGGGAATGGTTTGAAGAAATACAGTGTAGGTTGAGATGTGATTAAAGCAGAGATTGTGTAGGGGGGTGTGCGTGTCTGATATTTGGGTTGCTCTCTTGAAATGAATTTGAAATGTAGGATAACTGTACACCCTCATATGTTCCTATGACAATATACTTGACATAAACAGCTGTTATACTTAACTACAGATTTGACCTTCTTGTGGCTGGGTTTAAATATAATTGAAGATCTGAGCAAAACAAAGGCCTGGATTTGGGTGTGCTCCGTGAATCTGTGCCATTACACTGTAACGATGGAAGCAAATGGACTGCATGTGCTGTTCCCAGCGTGCACAAGTCTGAACCTTAAATGCAAAAAGTAGCACCAGGTAATCGTTTTATTGGTCTGGAGGTTTGAAATATCATGCATCTCTGAGTACTTTTATTTGATTGAAATTCTGGTCATGCTTTGGAAGTGTTAACCTGGCCCTTATGCTCAGTGGAAGGTGTTGGTGTGTCTGCATTTATTGGATGGTGAGTTGTACACCACAAACCACAGGACCAGAACACATGCCATACATGCCATTGATCTTCAAATGGTAATACAAATACTGAAGAAATGTATGGAAAGCCCAAGTTTCAGGGATTTCTAAACACATGAAGTAGTCCTCTGTTTTGGCAGCATCAGGCAAAAACCTGTTGGAGCATTTTGTTCAGCGCCTGGATGCTTGCAAAGAGTACCTGACAGAAAGTTACCAAGGATCTTAAATACAGATTAAAATCTGAGCTTAATGGGAATATGAGGACAGTGTGCAATTCTGTGTGACTCAGGAATACAGTGTTTATCGAGCTCTGTGGTTTCCAGGTGAATGATCTGGGGATCACCCAATTTGTATACGGATAAGGTTTTGGTTTTAGGGTCTCATACTGCCAATCAAAACAAATGATGTGTTACAAATGCTACTTTTTCTTATCTGCACACAGTTCCAAAATGCACCATGGTTTATTTCACTATCACAATGTGAACAGTATAGGAGTGCTTCATGACTGACTATTATGATGTGGAATACGTGAACAAATCCACTGTTTTGGTTCTGTTTCCCCACCATCTTCCCTCCTGAATTTGAGTTTCTCTGGGTGTGTTGGTTCCCAGGTTTTCTCTTCAGTGCAGTTTGTCACCAGGAGTACATGGGATGCTTTTCTTGGCTAATGGCTTTGTAGAGCAGAAGTTAAAGTAGACACTGTTTCCTGCCTTCTTTCTCTCCATTCCCTCACTCAATTTTCCACTCAGCAGTCTCTTTCTAAAGATTTCTTTGTTTCATTTCTAAGAGATTCACTTCAGAAAAGATAGTTTAAAAGTTCATCTTTAAAAACAGTGTGACTGAAGGCTCAGTTGGAGCCTTTCGACTTTCCTTTTGTTTCTTGCTTTGGGCAAATAATTTGGTTGAAAATATGAATGTTTTAGTAAAGTGTATTACGCTGAAAGAATATTATCTCTTAATTTTAAATATTTTCTAAATACGGGTAGAATGTGTGATTTGTTTAACGTAATGTTCCAGTTGGGTTATTGTGTGAAGGAGTAAGAAATCCCAGAAGAGTTTTGTTAGCAAGGTAAGATAGGATTGCATACGTTCCTTAATATTGCAAAAGTTTCCTTAATCATATTGTTTAAACTTTTCAATACACTATAATGCTTATTAGTGGTTTTTCATCCTCAGCTGTCAGGTAATTCCTTTTGCTAACTCTGGATAAATAGGACTCTCAACACTTTTGGTTTTAGTTATGGGTGATGTAGATATGACCAGACAGATGATATAATAAAGAAGTATTGTGTTTTCCACTGTGTTGAACTTAGGGGTTCAAATGTGTTAATGCAATTGATTTGATTGTAATATTTTATAAAAGTTTCTTGCAGTAAAATGCTGTTAGTGATTCTTGTTGTCACCGGTTATGAAAGGAAATGGAATGTACTTTGAGCTATAATGACAACAGATGATCAGGATCTGAAACAGAGGGAGCAAAAACGGTCTTGTGGTTTTTTCTTTTTCTTTCTGTTTTACATTAAAGGCAGTACGTTCACAAAAATCCTTATAATGAGAGGCATTGAAATACATTTTCTTCAAAAACTGCACGTGTAGGATCTGAGGAAATAAATACAATTTTTCCAAGATTGGAAGTTTGCTATGCAGTTTCCAGCAGCTGTTCCACTTGGGGCAATGTCTTCCTCCTATTCCTTTTGTTCGTCAGTTTGAAATCTGATTTGGTTCTGAGTCAGAAATATCCTAAGAGAGAAGTGACTAAAGACCTTGAACAGATTTAGGCAAAATTGCCACAATTTTATTTTATTTCTTTCAATCTTATTAGCAGTTTTTTGGGTGAGAAGGAAGTATTGAGTTTGATCTCCGTCCTTTGGTATCCAAAAGCCCTATGGTATTCATAGGGGAAGATAATAAATGAAGAGTGTGCTGTTCAAACCTGTAAGTGCATAATGACATATTTCATCAGGAATCTTCAAGTGCTGCATGAGTTTTTAAGATTTGAACTGTATCGATTACTTTTTTTCTTGGAAATGGAGAGATGGAAGGTGTTAGCTAGCTATTGAGGTGCTACGGTCAGACTAAGTGGTATTGGATATCAGTTAATAGAATTTAAGGTCAGAACAGAACCTACTAAGAACTGAAATTTCAATAACACGCCGGGAGACTAAAAAATGAAGAAAAATGGACATGTTAATACTGTATTTCAACTATTAATTCTTTCTTGAATCCATCAGTGCTTTTGGCTCTGTTTGTTTTTCTGGAGACAAAAAAACCATTGAAGGTATCAAGAGACCATGGGCAACCCACTGTTGGAACAGGATCACCTCTGCTATGAAAAATGCTGTTGCAGAGTGTTGGGCTCCTTTTTTTTTTTATCATTTATTTTAATGTTTTGCATAACTTGTAGTTATTTGTCTCTTCTTCTTTCATTCTATCCAGATCAGTGTTTTAGAATCTGAATAATATTTGACATTTTCTTTCCATGAAGATCCGTATACCTGTGGACCACCCTGCTGTGATCATCTGTCACTGTGCCTTGAGTCCCTTTTCCACAATCCACTTTTTTTGCATCTAGTTGTATTAGAGTAGAATAGAATCTACTAGAATGCAACAGTAGTAGTCAAAAATCTGCAGCACCTTCTGTGACCGAGCAAATCCCATTATTAATAAGTTCACCAGTACAAAGAAAGGGTAGAGGGGAGGATTGAAGCTTGCTGAAGGCTGTTTGTGTCTAAATAGGTCTGTGCAAAAGACTTCTCCAAATGCAGAGGTTCTTGCAGAAAAATCGTGATGATTTCTGGTTTCATATCAAGTGTCTGGAGCCTCTTGGATTTAAACAATTAAAGAACTGAAGGCATTGTGACTGTTTTATTTAAATTGTTGTGGGCAGTTTAATAAATGCTCATCATCAACCTGGGGATGCTGATCTGGGTTTGGCCATGTAGACTTCCACAGGGGTAGAGAACAGATATGCTTTTCCTGCAGCAATATGCTTCAGTAATTGATTCTTCTCATTAGTGAACATGGCCAATGGCAGTGCATGGAATTTTCATGCAAGAACTCGTAATTCCAGGACAAAAAATCCAGGCAAGTAGAAATGACTAGTGTTAATTTCCAGTCAATCTCTGACCTATGCAAAAAGGCAGTGTGATGTGTGGGTTTGCCACCTTAACCTCACAAAATGAGAGTGGAAAAAAAAAAAATCTCTGCTAGAAGAAGCTCCCTCTCTCCCAGATTACTTTTACGAGATAATTAACACCGTAGCGAACGTACAAGGGGCAGCTTAATACTTGCTGGATACTTTGCATGCATCCAGAGTCCTTCCTTTCCCCTCGGTGGGAGCCAACAGTCGTGTCTCCACGCTCCTCTGCCCACACAGTGGGTATATGGTGAGCAGAGCGTGCCCTTCCCGGCATCCCGGCACGGCACACTGACCCGCCGGAGCTCCGCGTGCTGCGAGATGGAAGGTTGGCCTGCCCGTCTCTGAGGTGGCGGCGCGGATCAAATCGCAGAGGATCAGGCGGAGAGATGTTGCCTTGCTCTGAGTGACAGAAGTTAATAATTAGTGACAATGATTGACAGATACACTCCATCTGCCGCTCTGACGCCTAGGAGCGCTTCTCCCGCCGCTGTCTGCCGGCACAATGAACTCCTCGGGGAGTGCTGTGCCATGACTGACAGCTGCCGTGCAGAGAGACGGGCGCTGACAGGAGAGGCCCTGTCAGCAGAGTGCTGACGTCCCCCCACTCCCTGGAAGCCTCACTAGCTGTATACATTTATTCTCTTTCATTTATTGTGTCAGGTGTGGTTTTAAATACATTACTTCCCAGCCACATTCTTCACTATGTTTTATTTTATTTTATTTTTTTTTGCTCCTGCTGGTGGAGATCGGCCGTGAGATGCTCTACCCGCTCAGGCCGAGCAAAGCAGTGTCTCATTAGTCCGTCTGTCTGCCAGCACAGAGCTCTTGCATTGCCTTCTCTGTGTGTGGATGTTTTGAGCGCTGCCCTCACGAATATAAAATATTTTCAAGTGCGGAGCAGGTATTAGGATTGGATTTGTAATTTAACATAGCTCGTGTGGTGTTATCCTGTCATACCTGCAATGTTATGGTAGAAATAAAGGTTTTTTTTTAACTGAGATTGTAATCTGCAGCTCCTGGATGTCAGTAATGCTCACGGTAAATGGATAACTGTGATTCGTAATGTAAAATTGTGCTTAAACCATAATCAAACTGAATTAATTCTGAATTGGATGAGATAGAAACATGAGGAGAAGTATCAGAGGGTGTTTAGGTGACAGTTCGTTAATTTACCTCATTATAGATCACTTTTCTATGGAAATAAGTGAGAACAGCATGGCATGTCAGTGGGTCTTGTCCCCAGCAACAACTGAGAAGATCTGGGAGTGTAATTTTTCAGAGTCATAGAGGTGTATGCAGTTACATCAACAGAAAAGGCTTTACCATCCCACATGTGGAATGGAAATTGCTGGGCATTAGTATCCAACCGTTTCTGTTCTGTGGGAAGTGTTCCTGTCTCACATTTAGAAAGAAATCCTGTGTTCTGTTAACAGCTGCCTCTGTTTCCCTCCTAATTGGTGAGACCATAGGAAAGAACAGAGCTTTTTCTTCAGCAGATTCCCACACGTCATCCGAGGGTGTCCTGTTCTTTACTCTCTCTATTTCTTGTGCTTGAGGATGTTATTTTTGCACTGCTCTGTGGAGCTCTAAGGTGCAGTCTTATTTTGTTAACCAAATATCCTGCACTAACTAGAGGAGATAGCACTGCATTTTGTTACTATTTTCTTTCTTGCTTTGGACCTTCTCCACAGTTTTCTGCAGTATAAGCTTTGGATTGACCGACTGGACACACAGCTACCCAATGCAAAAAGTCCTCCTGTGTCACTCGACCCAGCTCCCATTGGCAATGCTCTTTCTTAGATAAGCTGTGTTGGTTTTCTTACCACAAACCTGAAGGAAAGGTTAAATCTGCTGCCTACAGTTGTACACAGCTTCTGTGATTCCTCTTGCTTTGGCATGTGCTGTTTCATTTCTGTAGTGGGAGGTAGAAGTGTGCAGTCACTGTCATCCTTCCAGATCTGGGAAGAAGTCCTTTACTGTTGCTTGCCTTCCAGATAATCATTTAGATAAATTAGGAAGCTGTGTGTTACTATAAATGATGCACATTTTCACTTCTGCATTTATTTTGATTTCATTTATTTCAATATCCTCATGAAAATGCTTTTGCATGATATAATGGCACGATGTTGAAAATCTGCAGCGAATCAGTTGTACTCATCTTAAGGGGGAATCAAATTAGCTCTCTGTTAAACAGGGAACTATTTTGGTTTTCCAGAATGTTATGGTTTTGACTGTCAACATTCAAGTCTTGTCTTTTTCTATTTGGAATCTTTTCTTGATTCACAATTTGAATTAAAGATCTGGAAAGAACAAGGCCAACTGAGAGAGCTGCTTCGATCAAGCTAAGAGGCAGAGACTGCAACTTGGAGTCTGAAGCTTTGGGCTTTTTGGACACATTCTTTCAGTCTGAGGCTTCATTTGCAAAGTTCAGTGTCCATGCCTGTTAGCAGTGAAAGTCAAGTCTTGTTGAGTGTCTGTTTGCTAGCACAGCAGGAGGTACATCATCTGTCTTTGAATAGGGCTGCTGTCGTTTCAGCTGACATGTACAAGAAGCAGCATGCCTTGCAGAAATGAGTGTGTGATAACTATACAGTGAACAAAATATTCTTAAGGCATTAGGAAACCGAACAGATCTCACTGTGTTGTACTTCATCTTTGCAATTCAAAATGACACATTTTTTATAGGTTCAGCAGTCGTAACTGAACGCGTTTCTGGCCCTGTGAACATGACCCTTTTAAAAAGCCTTAAGTTTTGTGGACTGCTTTGAAACGTGGATCTCTGCAGAGACAGTCTTTAAGGGAAGAAAAAGCCCTCGTCTCTTAAAATGTAATTAGAAAGAAACACTCCCTGTGTATGGTTGGCTCACGGAACTTAAAATAGTTAGAATGAATAATTATTGGATGAAAGCGTGCATTTTATTTATCCACTTACTAACCCATCCTCTTCATTTTCTTCTCCTTCTTGGTACACACCATCCATTCTAATGTGCGCTACCTCAGCACTATTATTGCTGAGCTGATGGGCTTGCCAGCAAGACATGCCTAGCTGTAATCTTTGTATCATCATTAGCAGCCTGCTGTGAAGCTGTTCTTCAGTTGCTGGCCATTGATTCAGTAATATACATTTCCTCAGTGACATTTTCCCCTTCAGAGTTCTTTTCTTTTTTTCCTACTTACCACTGTAGAATAATTAACCCTTTTGACCACTATACTGAGATCCTTCAAGTGCTACATGTAAACCCCGCAGGGATGTGAGGAAACAGATGCTACCAGTGCTTTATTGCTTAATTATGATTACAGATATTTTGGCACTCAGGAGACCTGTCTGTCTTGGTGTTATGTTTCCACCCATTCCTTCACCATCGTGTGCCATGCGTTTCTGGGTTGCTTTTCAAGTAGAATACCTCTTTACCTCCCAGTAGAAAAAGTATGGCGACCTGAACTGGGATGAAATGGATCAGACCTTAAAGAAATGGTGTGGGTATTTGCAATGCCAAAACGTATTGCCCAAATTTTTGCAATGGATGTGCATTTTTAATGTAATCAATAAAGCCTGCTGATAGTACTTCATGGAGGATCTCAGTGCAGAATTTATCATGTGGGGATGCTGTGCTTACACGTAGTTCTGCAGGTACTTGGATTGCTAGTAGGGATTTTGTGTATGTGGGTAGTTCTTAATTGTGTAACAAATTCATAGGAAATTTTGAATATTTAAGAGAGCTAAAGGTGGTGTTACTGATAATCCTGGAAATGAAGCCAGCACTTGGATTTTGTCCCTGCTATTAGTTGTATGTATGATGTTACAGGGTGTGAGACACTACTGAGTAATTACTTTTTCTTTCTACGATAAGAAGAACATAGATATATTCTTAAACACGCTGATATGAAAATTTGCTACTCGATTGCTATTGCTTATGTATACTGACATGAAGTTTTAGGGGTATGGCTTATATGAAGACCTCTATTTCTGCTTTTACAGTTGCTGTGTTAGGCCCTTGTGTTGAGAAGAATAGTGTTCACTCTTGGGTTTTGAGTTTCGATTGCTTCTCTTTAAAGGATGCATTTGGAAGTAGAAAGAAACAGTTTACAAAGCATCATTAAGTTTTGCTTAAAAGATTTAAAATGTAATTCAAAAATTTAGAAGTCTCCCAGCCATTAAAGCTTTAGCTTATTTTGCTTGTTGCCAGAGAAAGGGCAGCAATTAAACAGGAACTAAATAGGGCAGATGCTCTGGTTTACATATAGGCTTGATTTATTTGTAAATCACCTGCAGGGGTTTGGTAACTCCCTACAATCAAAATGCTTCTTCAGAACATGACCAGTTGTGAAATCTGTCACTTCTCAACCATTTAAGGATGGGAAACAAAGACCACTTTCAGAACAATGTTTTTTATTTGATCAGGGTGAGTAAAAGTAGAGCCTTTGCTTATTGAGGCAGATGAATCAGCGATGCTGAGTAAAGCCCACTTTCCCAGGTATGCAGGCTGGATGTCCTCAGAGATGGAAGTGCTAGAACCTGGAACAAAGCTGCTCCATCTGAAAATAGCACCTCCCATGAATCACATCAAAGATGCCTCAATTGTTAGCTTCTCCCGTGCAGGAGAAAATTGCCTCATTAATGCCAGGAAGAGCACCCTGTTGCCTGAGCTGGGGCTGATTTACAGCGTGCTCTGCTGCCACGTTTCCATCACTGTGAGCTCCTCCACCACAGCAGAGCAGTTCAACTCTCACTGTGTGTCCTTTGAAGGTGTGTTCCCTGGAAAACGACGCCCACATTCACATTGCTCAGGTCCCACTGTTTCTTTTTTGTTAGTTAGGTTGCTGTAGGTAGAGCAGTATCTACTAAGTTGAGATGTAAAACACAACTCTGCCTGCAAAATTAGCTTTGCAATTACGCTGATGAAGCTGTTCTGCGTTAGAAGCATTGTCATGCTATGCTATGAAATCCTTGTTCTTGTGGGACCTCAGTAGTTCTGGTCATTAGGCCAATGTTTGCCTAACCACTAGAAATATCTTTGCAGAAACCATGTCAAAAAAACTGTGGTACAATTATTACAGAGCACAGCCAGTACTGTGAGGTTTCCTGAAATGGCGGGATGTTAATATGTGACAAATATTCCTGGTCTGGGAAATACAAATCTAAATCACATCTGATGTTGTGCGGTTTGTTGTGTTTTTGTTTTTTTTCTTTTTTCTGAAGACTGTTGTTGTGTTTCTGGTTGGTTGGTTTTGTCCCTTAAACTCTTCTGGGTGCAGCTGTCAAAGGGAAATGCACAGCTCCGTTGTTCTTCATTAGTGTGTCAGAGCTGGCTGGAAATTTGGAGCTCGACAGCCAAACTGCTTCTGCATGTTTCTCATGAGAAGTTATCAGAACTGAAAGCTCAAGTACCACGGCCGTGTATATAAGTACTTGCCACTGTGTAAGTACATCAGTACAATGGCTGTGTATTGAATACATCGAGTACATGAGAAATAATTGTGCTCAGATGGATTGCTTCCCAGACAGAGATGATCTACAGTTCTTCTGTTGCTGTTCAAGTACTTGTGTGTGGTCATTCAGTGTGCTTCATGAGGGGATGAAGTCTGACTTACCTGCAATTTGTTTCTGCTGTGCTGGTGAATCATGCCATCAACAGTGATGTTCCCAATTAGAATTGCTTAGCTATGAGAATTAAACTTTTGTTAACGAGCTCACAACCCTCCTGAAGGGGAAGATGTCACCGCTCTGATGTCCACAGTACGCACATCCTGTGGTCTTTGGGAGAAAAGATTTCAAGTTCAACTTAGGCTTTCACATTGGGTTTAGGAAATAAACCTAACTAACCTCTTCTCTCTTGAGGAATTTTCTAAAGATGATCCTTCATAAATGTTGTGGCTGCGTAAGTTTAACAAACCTGATGTTTTCAAACTGTCCAGGCTGCAGTTTCCTTATCAATTTCCTTCCTTCCTTATCAATTTCCTTCCCTCTTATCAATTTCCTTCCTTCCTCGTGTCCCTCTTCTTAGCTTGTGTGGTATGGCTGTGTTTATTGGTGCAGTACAAACCCAACCCACATCTCTGGCTGGTGAGGGGCCTAAGCTGCAGCTGTGCTATGCTCTGGCCAGACAGTTAACTGCCAGACTCTTATTTTTGAGACATTTATCTCTCTTTCAAACTTCTTAAGAAAGAATTAAAATACTTAAAATGTTCCATGCCTATACTTCCACGTTTCTCCTATTCAGAAATGTTTTAGTTCTTCTTAAGTAACTTAAACCCATAAAAGTAGGCTTTACAATTTAAAAAAAATAATTTCTTTTTTTTCCACTAACCTTTTTAATAATGAAGAGCTATCTGAACTGTTGAGTGATGGATTCTATTTAACTTGCAGATGGTTGGTCCAGCTTCAGTCAGTATAAACTATAATGCAAAGGTCATGGAGATTAAATAACGTATTTAAAAATGATAATGATGCAGATAAATGGTAGGGTTATTCTCACAATCTAGAATTTTTTGACTAATGCAATGAATCAAGAACTGTTTGTTGGAAGATAGAGGTCTCCGACCTTCCTTTGACTTGATTAGCTGAAAGCGAGACGGTAATATTAAAAATGATGGGACTGGTATTTAATTTTTTTTTCCAATATTTTATTTATAATCAAACAGTAACATTTTTAATGGCCACTTAGTCAGCCCAATCAAAAATCTCTTCTGGTACTTTTTCAACTTTCAATTTCAGCATTTCAATTCTTGTGGTGCAAGATGGTTTGCCTTACCACCTCCGGTAGTGTTCTGCATTGAATCAACTCAGACTTTGTCTGAGACCTGTGCTCCAGAAAATGGAGATTCAAGAGAGGAAGGTTTGAAGTTTGATTAGAAGGGCTCCGTTTTGGCAGAGTGTTCAGAGGTGGCATTTGACGAAGCGTTGTCTGCGGGGCTGGCTGCTTTGTGATCATAGCAAACCTTTTAGAATCCCGTGATGCATTATTGCAGTTAGTTGGAAAGCATCGATATCATGCAAGCTGTATTTATAGCTCCAGTGCTCAAAGCATGCAGACACCAAGGGCTGCATTCAGCAACCTAACAACAGCCTCCAGCAGCCTCAGGAGGACCAGTTCTCCGCATTGTATTTGGGGATGATGGACAGCTACCTGGGGAGTCTGAAGAGTTCAGAGCTTAGACAGTGTGCCGTGAAAAACCCATTACTTCTGAATGGCCACCTTATATTTTATGCTGTTGACTGCCAAATCTGATGTACTGCAATGCTGTTTCCTTAACGAAAGCATTACTTTTTCTGGAGGTGCCCAGGCGGCCTGCTGCATTTGGTGCTTGGATTGGAGCAGCATGTCAGCCTTGCGTTGAGCTGAGTGCTACTGCTTTTGGGGTGGTCCCATCACCTTGGCTGCTGCTCTCACCGTCTGAGGGACCAGTTCAGTGGCTCAGATGTGGGGTGCTGAGGGGCTGTGACTTAGGAAAGGGTCTCTGTGTGCAACCAGGCAGGTTTCTTCTGCTCCAGACCTCGTTACTTCCCTCATAAGCATGCAGCACCAAGGGCAGCCTGTGCTGTGCTCCTGAGCACCGGCCTCACCTCTGCCCCCTCCTGCTCACCCGCCTGGCTGGGGGGAAATTCTGGGTAAAAAGAGCACTTCTCCCTCTGCTGTAACAATCCTCTGAGTGACACAAGAAATGTCACTCAGGATGATTAACATTTTAAAGCAGTAAATCTTGAAGGTCAGTGTGAAGCAGAGGACGGGGAACGCTCGTGGCTCTCTTTCCCCTCTGCCTCCCATGAGGGAACGTGTTGCGTGTGAGCAGCGTTGGCAGAGCGATAACAACCCCCTGCTTCTCCACTGCTTTCCAGTAAGGCAAGGGATAAAAATTGTTTTAGAAATGTTGAAGAATAAGCAGTTATATTCATGCTTTAGAAGCTGTAACACGTTGACTCACTCCCGTACATTCTTCCAGCTGCTGCTTAACCCAACGCGCCTCTCCTTAGCGCAGCGCTGTGCTGCTCTGTAGGACTCTCAGACTGTTGGAATCGCGTAAGGAACATAAAAACCTTCCGAAACGAACAACAAGGTCAACAGCGACAACAAAAAGCAAAGGCCTCACCAAACTTAGTACCGTAGGAATTTCCATTATAGTGAGACCTGCTCTAAACCCATGTTACAGAACCCCTCCCTCAAACGCTCCGCTCCCCCTCCCTGTTTCTTGTTAAGTGCGTTCAGATGCCACACTGAAACATAAAATAGGTAGAATCAAGCAGCCACTGCCAGCTATTTATATGCTAATATCCATCCCCAAGCTGAAGTAGGCACCTAAAGCCTATTGCTGCTACTAATGATGGCTATGCTTTAACCTCTACAGAAGAAAGAAAAGTATTTTTCCTTAAGAAAACAACTCAGTTTCTTTAAGATGAAATGTAATTATCTATTATCAGATGTCCTTTAAAAATGCAAGGCCTATTTAAGCTGCTAAAAATATTGAAGCCCTAATTCCACCATAATAGCATTTTAATTTCAGCAAATCACAGTTCCATTGTTATAGGACATTTCGCTGTAGGAATGTGGTAAGAGGTCCATCTTAGCTTTTTAAAGAAACATTTCCCTTTCTTTTAGACATTCAATTAAATCTTGGCAATCATCTAACCTTCCCTGACACAATTTTACTTACCAAGTGAGAAAACAATGGCCATTAGCATTTAAAAGAATTTGTTTTAAAAGTAGTTAAAGTTTAATTGCTTTACATATTCTCATCGGAATATTTTCAGCTGTTGCCTTACCGTTTGCTTTAGATAGCTAGTGTTTAATTCATTACTGCACGCCATTTAAAATACTTATTTTAATATCAGGACAAAGTTGGTGTAAAATCTCCTGCAGCATCTGGGTCTGTGAATCGATGCTGAAGATGATTTGAAGAACAATGTAAGTGGCAGATGAATGCAGAGGTCATCCTTTCCTGTTGTCATGAAATAAATTTGCTTTTCTACTTGAAATTGCGTATTTATCAACATTTCTACTGTTACAGTGTACATATTTAGGTGATATAATTATAGAAACCCCATTCAAGCTGATGATTTTATGCTGCCGTGGCAGTGGGTGGAGCACACTGCCAACAGGTTATTCATGTGTCTCTTAAAAATTCCTTGAGTATATCTAATTTTGGAAGGGGGTGAGGTAAGAAGCTCGTGGTTTGTTAGTTTTCCTTCTTACCTTCACATGCTCAGAGTCAGCCATTGGGAATACAGCATTTTGAGTTAGAACTTTGGCTTGATGACCTGAATGCCATTCCTACCTTCAGGACTATGCCCAGCCTGGCAGAGTAATGCTCTCTGCAATTCTCTCTCTGCATTATGGAGGAAAACCCAAATTACTAACTGCTGACCCATCAAAAAGCCCAAACCCGAAACCAATCACCAGTGGGATATAAAGATGGGGAATATTAGGATGTCTTCAGTGGTTAATAAATGATACCTCTTGGACCAATCTGTATCTGATCATTGTATTGTTGAGTCACTAGTAACACATGATGAAATTCTAAGCTTGCTGCAATGTGTTTGACCCATGTATTTTTGTGGTTCTCCAATCAAATAAGATTCAACTGTGTGAGAATTGTTCTTGATAGCAAAATCCTGACATTCTGAAATCTGTTCCTGATGTGGTGAGGGGTACATTAGAGAAAACCTCTCATAGTCAGAGCTATACATGTCATGTCTGGTGGAAAGGCTCCTCTATGTTTATTGAATAATAGGAGAAGGACAAAGTTAAAAACTCTTGTTAGATTTAAGAGACAAGCTCAGCTACCTGTGGTGGAAAAACAGCACTGAGAACTGGCCTGACTTTCAGTCTGTGGTTGTTGCTGGAGTGTTTCAGCCATACGAATGTTTGGAGTGTAATGTAAGATGGGCCTGACTGTACAGTTCTTCTATGTGGGGGAGAATTTTTCAACGGTGCATTCATTATTTTTCACCTTCCATTCACTCTTTTCTGAGTTCTGTGATCTCAGTTGCAGAATAAAACATCTTCTCCATGTTAAACTTGATACTTTCAGAAAGCAAACAGTGTTGGCTGCATTGGGGTGTAGATAGGCTTCAATATCTGATGTACTGATGAGAACTGGAGTAAGGTGGTGTAATATATGCTCTTAATTAGTGTGCTTATAAAGCCCAGCAGTGCACTTGGCATGCCTTGGGATACCTGGGTGAAGGAAGCATGCTTTCCATTTGGAAGCAACAGACTGGTGCCACTTGCAGACCGTCCTCTGTAAAGTAAAGCCATCTCTTGAGAGCGATGATCTTTTTAATCACTGTCCTTTGAAACTTGAAGGAAGGAAAAAAAATGGTATCTAAACAGAATAAAAAGATTCTTGCTCTGCAACATGTGGAATTAATCAGCGCTGTCATATTTTACAAGATATAATGAAGAGCATACAGTGTAATACATGCACAAAACAGTTATAATTCAATTAAATCCTAGTTATTCCAGAGCTGAAACTAATAGCAGTGGCAGGCCTATATGGCTGGGGCATATAGCTATATGAAACAACCTATTTAAGCTAAATCAACTCCTACTTAAATGACTGTAATAAGCATTCGCAGAGCAGCTCTACCCCTGGGGGTATCATTTATCACAGCGTAATAGAAAATTGTAATGAATAATAACACCTAGCTATTCAGCAGGAGCTTGCATGTATTAAGGGAAATGCAAATAATGCCACTGAGTGAAAAGATGAGAGTTGTGATGTTGTTTTTTCCCCCTTCCCCTACCTCTCCCCACCCCTCTAAAAACTATCTATGGCTGCTGTGCACAGAATGAATTCTCCTTGCCTGGAAGGTTTATGTTTGAGAGGGTAAGAGTGCCGCTCTATCATTCTAATCTATGTCTCTGTTCTCTGCAATGTGCTGTATAATTCTGGCTTATGTCATATTTGCTAAAAAGGAAAGTGAGGCAGAGAGAGGGTTGTTGCTCTGTGAGTAGTGTGGGCTTTGGCCCACATCTTAGCAAACATGTGAGAATGCAGAATTACACCATGCTTGCCAAAGCTCTGGCCAAGGTTGCACAGTTGCTATTCCCCTTTGAGTCAATGGCTGATTTCCAGCTTTCTCTACCAACAATCCTTTCTGTCCCAGCACTGCTGGGGCATGATTCTCTCTTCTGGTTTGTGTGCCAGCTTCACTGAATTAGCATTTGTTTGAGACACTTCTCAGTGGATTTGCCCATGTACTTCGATGTCCACTACTTATATAGGACTGTAAAAGGGGAAAAAAGTCTACAGCTACAAATTCTCAGCAGCTGCAATGATATTCATTTGCATGCACTTTTTCTGTGGTATGTGTGTAAAGATCTGTCTTAGGCTCCGTTCATTCACATGTGCAGCAACACAGCAAAGTATGTGGCATGTATCTCAACAAATATCTTAAAAGGCATGGCATAGAGAATCTTTCAAAAGCTCTGAATAATAGCAGAACAATTTTGTTCTCCTTTTTTTCTGACCTATCCAAAGCACAGGAATGCACTGTGCACTTGCCTGTGTTTTTTCTTATTTTTCCCAGTAGCTTTAGTGTTGGAGGAGGATGAACGAAGGAGGGAGGGCCCCTTACATTGGTGCTGGTTTATCCTAGCTCGTGGATGCAGCAATGAAACTACAAATAAGTATAACAATAGTCTTGCATTAGGGTGTGATTCTGAAGAGTTTCAGTGTAGAAGTTGTTGGGAGTCTGTAAGCAGGGCTCTGTCTTCGTGTAACTGAAAGCGTGGAATGTTCTAGCAGGATGGTTTCCAAGAGATGCCTCTGGATTCTGTTTTGGTGCATTCAGAATGAAATAGGATAACTGCCTGTGGGTTTTCCTGTGGCTTTTATTTTTGAGAATTCGCATCCACGTGTCTGAACATCCAGTAGTAAGCTGGATGAACTTTCTGCTTTGTGATGAGTGTAATGGACATCTCACCACCTAAGGAGTGCTCGTAACGTTCACGTAGTTATTATTCCATTAATAGGACCATTACAACCACCGAATAGCAGAAATTTATTTTAAGGAGCAAATATCACTCGCAAGTGAGCTCTTACAGCTGAATAAGCATATTTCTTAAGTTCATAAAACACATTTATTAGTAATACTTTAATTTTGATGATGAATGAAAAGAGTAAGCCATTAACAAACCATTTAAAAGCTACTGAGTACAGTAATACCTTCTGTAAATGGAAACAGCACTTTTTAATCAAGTATTTAAGGTTATATACTCACTAGTAAGTGCTGCTTTGTCCATTAATAGTGACTCTAACTCTGTGCTGTAACAAAAGATAAAAGTAAGAAGATAATTTCAAGTGGCAAATTAAGCTGTTTGGCAGGCCAAGTTATTAAATTTAAATCAATGTGAAGCTACAGGGTTTTTTTTTTTTTTAATTGATTTTGATCATAAACGGGGGCCACAGTAATTAAGGGCTCCCTAATGCAACTTTATGAGGAGAAAGAGTGGGAATAAAATGGTGAGGAAATCTTTTGCTGTCTTGCTCAGAGGAGCTGGGCTTTGGGAGAAATTTTTTGGGGAAGTACCCAAGTGCTGAGTTGTGTGGTAGAAGTGACTGCCCTTGGTGCTTGAAAGTGTTTCATTGTTCCCATATGTCTAGCACTAATTAATATAAAATCACCTTTCTAATAAAACAGACTTGCGTTTATGTATGCAAAAGTATGCAGTCAAACGATTTATTTGTAGAGTTTTAAGGTTGAGAGGTTGGGGGGGAAATGCTGGCAAATTGCAGTCTGTAACAGCAGATCCAACACCATCCACCCTGAGACCTGCATTGGAGGGGCTGGTGTTGTGTTTGTGATTTATTTCTTACCTTTTAAGTTATTCCTTTGAGTTTATTTTCAAGATTATTACTTAAACAGCTCTCTGAGCAAGGCCTCTATTTCAATATTAAAATCTGAAAAAAATCTGGTTTTTTTTTGAGTTCTGTTCTTTGTGCAAATTTAGCTTGGAACTCCTCTGACAGTATACCATAGAATATTTCTTCTTCATACATGAGCATTGTCAGCTGCCAACTGAAGTCAGGGATGTTCAGGTTAGAGACTGAAGGTTTAAATGTTGCTATTAGGAGGCAAAGCTGATCACCATGTAATGCTGCAGCATTCAAGCAGCAAACAGATAGGCTTGTGTAATAGACATGATGTAAAGCCATATAAAGAGTAAAGCAAATAGGTGTTCTTTTAAGAGGTGACATTTTCCATTAATCGTGCACTGATGTACACAGCCCAGGGTACTTTCCTGAGGAACAACAGCAGGATTTAAGCTGGATGTTAGCTCTGCAATTTTGGAAAGAGGACCTCTCTGGAGTTTGTCTCAACTGGAGCCTTTCTGTGATTATCTGTTCCTTAGCCTGCATTTATTCAAAGAAGAGTATGTGTGTAAACACTCTAGGAAGCTTTTTTGTATTCCTGATGATCACATTCAACTATTTCCCAATTATTTTTTTTTCTGAAAAGTAGGGAATGCTATTTCAGTTCATAGCAACTGGAGCCCTATAGAGTTAAAAGCATGAAATTAATGACTCAAACTTCCACAAAGCCAACCCTACTGAACCCGTAGGGCTGTGAGCAGAGGGAAAGAAGTGAAGGTGGGCAGAGTAAATATTTAGGTGCAAATGAGTTAAATACAACAGGAGGTTGGAACAAACAGAGTTACAAGTGCCAAAATAATATGTCATTATCACAGCGTGGTGATAATGACAATTCAGAAGTCATATTATCTTTGTGATCAGGGCCATTTGTTTCCAGAAGTTCAGAAAAGAAATGGCCTTGTTTAATGCTGTTGCTACTAATAAAGAAATGATTTTTGAGAATTAAATTAATTTAACAGGTGACTTAAAGAAGTAGTTCACAATCTCTCTCAGATTTAGTGGGAATGTGAAAGTTTATTACAGGGAAGTTTTAAGAAAGAAAATAATAATATTCTTCAGCGTTTCCAGGAAGCAAAAATCTGCCTAGAGAACTGTTTTTCTCTAGTTCTGGTTCCTATACTTCATGGTGAAGGTCAGTGTGTGATGGTGGCAGAGTTAAGCAATGTGTGGAGCACCTGGGAGCCTTTGTCCTGTTTAAAAGAGCTGGAAAGGGGACAAGTAAATGAACACATGATCACTAAGGAGATGTTACCAGGAGATGAGCTTCCAGACAACTTACATTCAGCTTTTCTCAGCCAACATTCAGCTTTTCTCAGCCAAGCATCATCTGACACTCAGTGATTTGAAGGGTGGCTTGACACATAAAGTTGGTTCAATATTCTGATACAACAGTCCTGAAAAGTAGAATGTTTTTTTTTTTTTTATCCATTTCTCCAAATAAAACTGTCAGGCAATTACATAGTTACGAATTTCTTCAATGTAATGGTGCTTACTCTGATAATTCAGCTTACAGTTCAGCTGTTTTCATGATGAGAATATGTAAATGTGTAATCAAAAAATTGTCAGTAGTTTTAATAGAGTATAAGCATTATGTTAAACTAATAATAAATAATGAAGTAGTTTTTATATGTAACATTCTATTTTAAAATAAAAATTATCATAAAATGCCCATAATAACAGGAGCTGTGTAGCTTGAAAGATACAAACCAGTTTCAGTTTGACATCTTAATCATGGAACGAATGAGATTTAAAGCAAACAGGCTCAGGGGAGGTGTGATGATACCAGCAGTTAAATTTAACAAATTTGGACAAATGGTGAGTGGTGTTCTCTGTGAAATTAATCCAACTTCTGTTCTCACAGTAAGCAGTTTTCAAATGGCAGAGCTATGTTTGAGCCACAATGATGTTATTGAATAACCCAAGAGCTATGAGGGTTTCTTGAGTGTTTTCCCTCTTTTACACAAGACGATCAATTTTTTCTCATGTATTTCTTCTTTCAATGGAAGTTAGTGTGAAATGTGGCCAGAGGATTTTTTTCAGCAGGAGTGGCTGCAATCCTTGACCTGGCCCAATGCTTGGTCACTGTTTGTTGAGTGTAAATTGAAGAATGGAAGATGGACCTTGTCCTGCCAGTGGTGATGAATGTCCCGTCTTTGTGTGAGTGGACCTTTAAGATTTGTTATCAAACTAGTAAGTCTAAGGAATGGTTATCTCATAACTTTA
The DNA here is from genome assembly GCA_013399175.1 of Odontophorus gujanensis. Taxonomy (NCBI): domain Eukaryota; kingdom Metazoa; phylum Chordata; class Aves; order Galliformes; family Odontophoridae; genus Odontophorus; species Odontophorus gujanensis. The sequence goes on along the minus strand of VXAB01008241.1, from coordinate 345,638 downwards.
TTTCTAAACAATAAAGTGCAGGTTTGATAAATTATTGTCTACATTCAAGTGCCCCTCCAAACTTAAACCTTTTCCTTTCCTTCTCCCTACCAGATGCACGAGCTCTTGGGCCCATATATTATTCATTACAATCAAATAAGACACAGTGGTGGCTCAGTAAACTTGCTTTTCATATCAGAATTGCTTTTATTGAGTAACACACACTGCAGACCCTAGCTTCCAGCAGCCAGGGCTGAAATGAGCAATTCTCTCATTGTAATAATGTGCCTCTGTCATCTCCTTATTATCAGCATGATAAAAGATGAAATATTCACAGATGCTGCCCTCCTAACCTGATCACAGCTTGATATTTGAGCTTTGGAAATGAGTTTTATAAGCTTTAATATACTCCTTGGCGGAGTGACCCCTGAAATTAAACATTATTACAGAGCGGATATTTAAAAAGCTGGGGCCGTAAATTACATCAAAATGAAAATATTAAGGAGTATTACGACTATACCAAGTGGGAACTCGCTGCTTTAGAAACTGTGAATGCCATAAAATTCAGCACGTTGGTGTCAAAAACATCAGAAAAAATAATAACAGCGCAGGCACCTTGACTTCAGTTATTTTATACTTAGGGATAAACTGAATTACTGGATTGCTGTTTTTTTTCCTGTGGGCTGGTTCTCTGGGAAGCAGAGGCACATTATTCTCAACTTTGTCTGCAGCAGACTTCACGACTCTTTTAAAATGCACATTGCTTCGTTTCCGTGCAAACACCAATAGAAAATACTTCAGGATAATGAAACCAAAGATTGCACTTAGAAAAAATAATCAGGCAACATCTCCAGATGAAACATCGTGGTTCAATTTCCATTGCTCTCGCTGCTGTGATAGACAGGTCTGCACAAAAGCCTGGGACATGAGTGTACCTATAGGAGCGAGGGGATGTTCCTAGTTGTGTAAGTAGGGAAACGTTCAGCAGATGAGACACATCTTTTAACCAAAATGGTACGTGGCATTCTTAAAGTCAGTAAATAGCAAATTCTCCAATGTAGTGCTATGCAATGTGTATGGAAATGTGAACCCTCTGCGTTGATGTCCCCTTGCGTAGAATATATACAAATGATTTACAAACAAGTTCTTCTTTCTCTTTTTTCTTTTTTTTTTTTTTGTTTTGTTTATGATTTCAAAATTCCTTTAAATTGATTTATGGAACACAGTCACCTATTTTTTTTTTTTTTCAGGAAGATCATGTAATGCATTTTAAAAGGGGAAAATTTTTGATTTTTGATGCCTCCAGCACTAATTTTGCTAACGAGCATGTTTATACACCAGCTATTTCTCAGGTTTAAAACTACCCTAATAGTATGTCACAGCACTTTACTGAATTACCCTTCTCTCCCATGTTCTGTTCTTACTGTTTCTCTGTAGATACTGACAGAACTATTGGTCCTTCTATGCCATCGCAGGCTATTTTAACCATTAGTTCATGCAAAAACATTTCAGAGAGCTCTTTCATTCACCATCCTCAAGCCTGCAGTTCTGCCCTGTGCTCCCCTGGGTTCTGGCACTCTCTGCATTGCTAATGATGCATGAAAATAAGCTGTAGTGGTTAGTATTGGTCAGGGGAGTCACTGAGCAGAGTGAGATTCTGTTTTAAGAGTTTCCATTTGAGGCTGTTTTTGCTCAGTGATTCAAAATTCCTTAAGCTGTTTGGCTTCTGTGGTTTACACTGATAAATGAGAGCACAACAAGCAGGGAGAGCAGTGGCAAGCTGCTCAGAGGTTGCTGAATCACCACCTGTAGAGGTTTCTCAGGAGGCATCCAGGTAGAGCTCAGTCTTTACACATGGAAGACTCACTCTCTGTAGGTCATCCTGTGTGTTTCAACATTCTCCCTCGGATCCTTTGAACTCATATCATTTTGCCTTTGCAGTTAAAACTGTGGAGTGCAATTGCAGCCTGAGTAAATCTTGTTATTTTGACTGTTATCTTACTGCTATTGAGGAATTACGAGAACAAAAACAGAAGTAGAATCAATTGCAAATTAAGCATGAAGTTTAAGATAGCTGAAATGCTTTTATGTACTTTAACCCTTTTCTAGTTATGATGGTCTCCAGAATAGCATGTGCAAGTGTGGTTGCTGTGGAATTCACTGAAGTCCATTTGCAAATGTAAACTTCGTGCTGGTTAAGAGGTGCATTCTTAATCTTAGCTTACACTGTAGATTTCTTCAAATAATATGGGACAAGATCCAGAGAAGGACCCAATAAATGCTCAGTGCAGTAACACATCTGGAATTAGCTTGTCCTTGTTGGCATGGAAGTTCTCGTTGACTCCTCATGCCCTACCTTAGTGCACGAGAGAGATCCTTTTTATTTTTGGCTCAGAATTAATGATGGCTTTCAGCCTATAATCAGTTTTGCACGGTGCAACTCCATGTCTTGTTTAAAACCAAAAACGTCTGCATTTACACCTTAGGTTTTAAAATCTGATATGCCTCTAGCATTCAGCCTATGGATGTTTTTGAGTTCTGTATCCGTGGCAGTTTGGCCATCACCAAGTCAATGTGATTGTAATATTCTCTGCACTGATCTAGCCAAAGCTCTTGCTAAATTGAGCTCAGCAGGAGCAAGTCCAGTGACCTCATAAATAGTGGAAATGATTGCAAATCGGAATTCATGTATGTTCCTGTCTCAGTGGGTAACCATATCCCCCACAAAGGAAGCAATCATCTCTTTCAAATTTCTGTTTGCCCTTTCACTCAGATGTGTTTGAAGATAATATGGAGAGGGAGATCTTGCAGCCTTTGCCTGACGGGGCTGTTTCCTGAAATCTAAAATAAAAGTCTCATATCTGATGCTCCTACTTAGTGATGTGTGTTTCAAATATTATCCCTCGTGCCAAGAATCTGGGGCACGGAGTTTTACAGTTCTGTATCTGGCCTGGCAGATTTTGTCCATTCTATTTAACTCCAGATATGACCTTCTTTTTTTTTTTCTCTCTTACTATTTTGTGATCTGAACTCTTGTTAACATTTACACTTCGGTATCGAATTGATGGAGATTCACCTGCAGTTTTCTTTCAGTAGTATTCTGTAGTTCTCATCATTCAAATGGGTGTTGGTATTTCTTTGCTGCTCCACAGAGAGTTGGGGGTAATTACACTTTGAATATTAATAGTACACTTATTCAGAATTCTTGCTTCAGCTTCTGTATGTTACTTCACGAAGCCTGCCAAACAGGAATCCACTTCTTGTGGACTGAATTTACAGGGTGATGCTTTTCCTCTCACACAGCTTGCATGGCAGGTTCAGCTTTGTTTTCAGGTTTCATTTCTCTGAGAAAAACCAGTTGCAACTAGCATGGGATTTTGCTGCCAAGAGCAGGTTCTATTTCCCACTGTAGTGCTCAGTTAATCTGCTGAAAGGTGGAGAGTAGAAGCTGGCAGTGTGCTTCTGTCAGTGCAAAGTGCCTGAACAGTCAGTGTAACCCATGACTTCTACAGCATCAGCTTGTGTAATTCCCATATTTAGTGCAGAAACCACACTTCAGTAGATCTTGAAACTTTTTTTTTTTTACCAAGAACTGCTGGAGACTAAAATATATAGATAAGTCTTAGCTCATTCATATTTCAAAATACATTTCTCTTTGTAGTCATGGCCACAAATGGCTGATTTTCTGCTTTGCATTTCTTTTGTCATGGGTACAATATGCTTCAGATTCCCATTGGGGTGGAGACAGAAGATGCATAACTCATAATGTAAAGCCCCAAAATGTTTAGCAGTAGGAAACTTTCTTGCTTTACGCTCTGTTAGAAACAGTCAGAATGAAAGAAGTTCATGTCTGTCATCCCTGTACTGTGAGGAAGCTTCACAGCAGCCCTTCCCTCAAAACACAGGGCTTTTTGGTTGCCATTTCCCTGCAGCTCCAAGCCCTCAGCATCACTTGTTGTACAGCACTGCAGTTCTGTGCCAGTAACCATGAGTGCAGATGTTGTTGTCTACGAGAAAATCTTCTCTCCAGGAATCCTTTGAAATAGGACATACCATGAGGACTGCACTCGGTGTATATTTGAAACGTTGTGTGGATAGTACTATTATTGTAAATATATGTGTATCTAAGCAGAGATTCACAACATTGACATAATCTCTAATGCATTTAATCCGTGTGTATTATATGAACCCATAAGCAAATGTGCAAACCTGGAATGCTATTTGTGCTCAATGCTGCAGTTGTACATTTTGAGGAGCTTTCTCAGTTTCTGACAAATGACTTTCGAGCTCCACATTAGTTTGTTTATAGAGTGTGGGCCGTGTCAGTCTATTCAGATTAATTTAAGTGATTTAGGAATTCAATTTATTAAATGTGGTGTGTTTTGCCTTATAGAAATATCACACCATGGGGTAAGAAAACAGCAAAACAAATGACAATCCATTTGTTTTCCCATTTTCATCTAGTGAAGTAGGATCCTTTTAGACAAGAGAAGTAGGGATCGATTGATCTAGAGATATCCAGCTCTCAAGTTTTGATTGGGAAAATATGTGATCATAGAATCTGTGCATAAGGAGTACTTCGTCTTCCAGGTTGCTAATGTTGAGTTTTCCAAGCTGTATGGTGGGAGGATGGGAATGATGTGTTCAGCAATGGTTTTAAAATTATTAGGAATCATTTCCCCAAAGTTTAAATGCTCAGAAGCCAACATGAGCTGTAGCAACCAGCCTCTACTTGGGTGTACTGCAGCTCCTGTTATTTGAACTACTGCCCATCTATTGGCCAGAATTCCGGGGAATACCTGAGTCTCTTAGAGAAGGTTTTGTTTGGGATTGAGGGGTACGGACCTTTCTCTTTTCTTGCTTTGGAAGATGGTGACCTCCAGTGGCACTGGTTCCTCGACATACAACTTTCTGATTTCAAACTCTGTGCAAGAAGGCATCCTACGGATGTTTTTCTTTTGCTAAAGCACAGCTTTGCACCACAATAGAAAATTGGGGATTGAATGAAATACGGCTGCAAACTAAGTGTAAGTTACAGTGCAAACTCACAGCATGATATGATGCATGACATCAGATTTACTGTTCATTCCTTTATAGAAACAAACCTGCCCTTGCTTCATAGTGCTCTACTTCTTCTGTCTTTTCTCCTCTATTTAGTTATCCTCAGATGTGTGTTCAGATGATGGCATTTATTTTATGGTTCGTTTTTGTATTTCAGGAGAGTGGTCTGCTTCCACATTCGCAAAGTGACTTGCAAATGGCATGTTTAATTGGGATTTATTTTACGTTGCCTTTAAATTTATTTAATTGCATCTGTACAAAGGTTGAAAAAAAAATTACAACCGTGTAATGGAAATAGTAAGAAAGATTTAATTAGGTTCTGCATTTGTTTGCATTTCTAATCGTGAGGTAGTCAATTAATAGCTTATTTCCAAGGTGTCCTTATCTGTCAGTTCTTCTGTTTTGCTCATCCAAGTCTGCTTTTCTTTCTCCCTTTTACCAAAGAAGTTAGCATTGTTGAATCCATCTGTACCTCAGGGCTCTGAGACCCGTGCTGCAGACCCCCTGACACCCAGCACAATGTGGCACTGCTGATGTGTTTTACAATTGTCTGCAAAGTGCTGTGATGGCTCTTAATGAGGGAGATCCATAACCTGGAGGGAATGACTGATACATTGGGCAGTACATTTTCTAAAATATACATACTGTTCTGTGTTTTTGGGGTGGGGCAGACAAATCTTACGCTTAAATCATTTTGTTTGCTTCCTTGTTATAGACATTGACGCAGCAGAACAAAGGAACAGTGAGTGTGTGAGGTCATGGGACTGTAGATGAAATCTCACTCTCCTGTCTCCTCTTCTGTGTCAGTTTACAATACTTCACTTCTGAGGAAGTCTTGAAGTACCAGATCTGTTTAGGACTTGAAGGATTCAGGTACCTTTATCTGGCCTGGGTCCATAGCTCTGACTTCCAGAAAATCCCTGCCATCAGCTCTCCCTTTCTTATTTCAGAGCCCAGATGCACCCAGGAGAGACATAAAAGCAATTCAAAGACCTGCTGGTTCCTCACCTCTTGACTTCATTTCTAAGAGATTCACATTTATTTCTCTCAGAGGTCAATGCTTTCCTCAAATCCTTTGGTGGTGGGGCCTCAACTCAGCCTCTCCCCTCTTCCCTGGGCAAAACTACAGCTCAGAGATGCTGAGCAGTTCCTCACAGCAAAGCAGTTGCCATCCTATAACGAGGAGTTTGAAACTGGCTGACCATTCAGGACCTTGAACCTCTGATATGAGAGTGGCTTACAGGCACTCAGTTGAACACATTAAGATGTCCCATCCTGCTATAGCATGCAGTTGCTTCTTCTATTTCTATTACCAAATTCATTAACCTCTTGCTTTAAAGAAGAATGTTTCCCAAATGGATTTTAATATGACTGTTAGAAGTGGGCTACTTATTCTTAGCTTTCTACCTGCCTGTCTTCATCTCTTCTGCTAGACCTGACCACCTATGGAATTCCAACTCTGGAATGAATGACTTCTAACCAAAGCAGTCTCTGATCAAATGGAGTTTAAACGGTGGCACTGCGACGTCCTGAACATGGACACTCCAGGAGATGTGGCACTGAGTTCTGAGCACACATCCTCTTGCAGAATTTCTGCACCAGAGACACTGCTAAGCAGTGTACACACGTCAGGCTCACTCCAGCCTCTTGCTTTGCCCATGGTTTGGTGCTGGTGTCCTCCTCCCATGCTACCCAGCCCCCTTAGCCCACCCCACTGCTTCTTCAGTGCTGTCTGCTGAAGGAAATCAGAGTAATTCTGTTTGCAACTGAATAAATTTGTCACTGTCCGCTGCATGCTGGAGGTATGGGTGAAGTTAAAATCTCTCTGGCTCTTGAGTTTGAAATCCAGACCTTTCTTTAATGTTGTTCTCAGAAAGAATGGTTTAAATTGTTAAGTGCATTGTGCTCTTGAATTAGTTCCTTAAATAAAAGAAACATATATGTGCTTTTATCCAACAGATTTTAGTCATCTAATTGGCAGTGCTCTGACATGTGATGCTGACAAAGCCAGGCTAAAATAGAGAAGCTCAGTGGAACTTAATTTCTCCACTCTGGCAATGGGGAATATGCTCTCATTTTTCTTGATTTCTTTCTGAGGCAGTTTTTCAAGGTACTTCACTGGATGTCTTGCAAAGGACTCGCTAACCTCTGTACAAATAACTTCCACTAGCTGTTCCTGTTATCATTAATAATGGTTAGTTACTATGGGTGCTTGTTGGGGGTTATATTGTCAGTTTGAGTTGTGGTTGTGGACCAGAGTTTCTTGATATTTTCATTCTTTGGCATTTGTAAGCTGTTGTATGAAGCATGAGCAGGAAAAATTCAAGCACTGGAATGTCACATTTGCAGTGTGTTACCTGCAGGCAGCTGCTGTGGCTCCGTGCAGGTGTATCCCTATCACAGTAGTCTACACCTTCCAGTTGGAAGTGAGACCTCAAAAATCAAATCTGAGAAGCAGAAACGGTGTAATTGAATACAAAATGTATGCACTACGTTAACCACGAAAGCAGACCGTGGATGTTTTACTCAGAGCCGGATTACCAACTCCTGAAGCATCACACAAGTAGCTGAGAATGCCTCATTCAAAAAAACTTACTGAAGCATGGTGTTTCCAATGACAGAATCGGATTATTGACAGCCCACACTAGAGGGAGCCAGGCTGCAGGTCACAGTGCTGTAACGAAACGTGATTCCTCGCGGGGTACGTGGAAGCAGAAAGAGGCATCCAGGTGTGTAGGATGTTTCTTACTGGCTCACTGCCTTCCTGCAAGCTGTTGTGGAGCAGTGTGTGATGCGCCGGCAGCAGAATGAGTCCTGCTGTGGCTGTAAGCATCTGTCAGCACAGGGAACCAGCTGTTCTGCATCCACCTGGAAGTGCTTCTCTCGTCCCGTGCCTGTGGGTAGCAGGGAACCACCAGCACAATGCAAGGGGTGGTCACAGCAACGTGGTCTGGTCCTGCAGTTCACAGTATGGGGAAGCATGGGGCAGGATAGAGAGGAAAACACTAGAATCCTGTGCTTCTGAGTGGACCAAAAGCAAGGAAAATGCTGAGGAATTTCACAACTTATGATACTGAGACCACTCAGAAGTATTGAAGTTTTTTTTGTTTTTTTTTGAGTTCTGGGGTGAAAGGCTAATGTGTTTGCATTTATAAAACACGTCCATTCTTACAGTGCTGCAAGCTAGTTCAGCACAGCTCGGGATTGTAATTGGCATATTTGGTCCTTTGGCTGGTGGAGACTTACTGCAGAAGTGACAGTGACAGCTCTCAGGGAGGATGGAGCCAAGGGATGCATGCAGCTGTCAGCGCCGGGTCGGGCAGGAGCTTCACTCTGGAGGCAGTCCTTGCCCATCTTTGCAGCTAACGGGGAAGTAACCAAGGGCAGGAGCAAGCCTCTGTGCTGAAGGAGTGGTATTACCAATTCAGGCCTTCCAGTGATGCAGAATCATCAGAGGAAAAGGCAAGAATGCAAAATGTTTGCGTGCAACTTTTTGTTGTGTGTATGTACACATAGAGATGCAAGAGAAATTGTTTTTATCCACAGACTGGATTAATTACCTGGAAAATTTAGATTGATTCTGTACTCCCTGTTGTCACATGCAGCCTGCATGTGGCTGTAAAGCAGAGTGCACCAAATTAAAGTGCACAGGCATGGACTTGACTTCTAAACCCATGCAACCATGAATCTGGGGATCTGGCAATCAACCTGCGTGAGGAGCAGGCCTGGTGGGTCACTCGATCATCTATATTGATGATAAGATTAATGGAGTTACTAAGACAGCTTGTGAAATCAGGGAAATACTGCCGTGAGAGTCCCAAAAAAGAAATGGAAACAAGGGGAGAAATGGAGGGGTGAAGAAAGTTCAGTGGAGTGGGTTTGGGGGTGCAAGGAAGAAGAGAAAGGAATAGAATTGCAGTTTGCACAGTTTTAAAGCCTGTAATACAGTGGGTGTGACAGAGGTGTGCTAGAAATATTTTGTTTTGGTCATAACAACGGTGTTAAAATGGAAAATTACAGGGAAAATACTCATGCATAACTGTTCTTCAATGAAAATGAGAAATTCTTTTCTGTCTTTTTCTTTTTGGCTTGTCTCTGGGGAGCCTTGCCTCTTAGCCTTCACCAAAGTGGGTAGAAAGGGGGAAAGGAAAACCCTAGCACGTCTTCAGTCTTCTGGGTGAAAAACAGACAAACGCAGGCTTGCAAGGACATTTAAATGATGAAAAGAATGATTTGTAAACACACTGCAGGTCTGTGCTGCAATTAAAACAGAGGTCCTGCTGACCTGGTCTCCTCTGGCATTTACCACAGTCCTGCTGTAAGTTTTGGCTGAGCTTTGTGTAGGCAGCGTCAGCTCTTCAGGAGGCAGCATCTTGCAGGTGGGAGCTTGGAGGAGGACAGAGGGTTAACAGCCTTTTGGGTGCTGTTTCATTACAGATGCACCATGTGTCCTTGTGGGGTCTGCCTGGAGCAGTGCTGGCCCTGCCAGCGATCGCTCACATCCAACATCAGGCTCCTGATTTATAGGTCTGCTTAAGCGAAGGCCGTGCTTTCTCTCAGCACAGCCATTTGTTTCAAATCTTTCTCATTTTTTAACCACCTCGGAAGGATGTGGCTCTGGAGGAGCAGAAAGCTTGCTACTGCTGAGAGTTGTGTGTTTCCCTTTGTAAATGAGCACTGCTTTCTCACTGGTCAGATACAGAGAAGGATTTGGTGCCCCAAACAGGGGCGTAGATTCCAACAGTGATCATGTTTTCATTTCTCTGACTGTGTTCTCTACCTGCTGCATTTCCTTTGTGTTGAGCAAAAAGTATTAAACATCTTTGACTTCCTTTGAGAAACTGGCCAGGAGTTCCTTGGTTACATCTTAAAGCAAAAAGGGGGAGTTAATAGTGATGCTATGGGTTGCTGTGTATGTGTGCTTGTAGTTGCTGTGCTGGCATCTTGATCTGACTTTGCCTTTTAGCTATAGTCCAGGTTTCTATGTGGGCTCTGTCAGATCTAATACCACCCACATGGAGAACTGAATTTATTATGCTACTTGTCTGCCAGTTCTCATTCCTACCTGTGGGGACCCCTCTATCCTCTGTGTCAGGTGGGTGAATTCTTTAAGGTCTTTCATCCCTGTCTGTAGACTTAGAGATATTTGGAGGTTTCTGTACTTCTTTGCTATTGAAAGGCAGAAAATACTTGTCTGGCTGTGGAAAGAACTGGAAAGCATACGGATCACTCACACATAGGCAAGAGGCTGATCTAATGTAGAAGTTTGGATGTTCTCTGGTCAGGCTGGCCTAGAGGTGTGCCTGTGCATCACCTTGTTTAGGCAGCCTGGGAGATCTTGGCAGCAATAAAACGGGCTCTTACATAAATAAATGATGTGTGACTGTAAGTCAGAGAAATGTAAGTCAAGAAACGTATGACTGCTGCGTCTGTTCTTTGGATCTCTGCCTTCAATTAAATGCCATAGAGGACAAACTTTTACAAAGAGTGCTACTAATTCACATCAGCTCTAAGCATCAGGCACAAGGCTTTTGAGCACTGAGTCACAGAATGACTGAAATTGCTGTAATCTAGCTGCAAAACATTTCTTGTTTCTTGCAAGTATTAAATATGTTTTTGGAGGCTCAAGTCTGATGGACAGTTTGACGGAGGCTGAGGTTAGAACTAAAAGACTGCAGAGACAGCAGGGCTAAGGGTTATGGAAGCAGGGCTTGGCATGGCTGCTTTGTGTGTTGTGGTACACAACACAACTGTGCTGTGCATGGTTCTTGCTGTTACTGCTTTCGCACTATCAGGAGCAGTGATGTTCAGAACACACAAGGTGACAGGTTGGAGGATTTCTGCATGAGGGTCTGGTTTAAAGATGATCTCTGATGTCGGCTGACAGGGGGTTACAAAATAGCCAGCACTGGAGGTTGTTGCCAAGACTCTGCAATGCTGGAAGCAACAGGTATGACATAATGGAGGGTTTCTATGTGATGGAAACGGTGCAACTGAAGTCCTGTGTGCACAGGGACAAGACAGAGAATGTGTGAGCATTGGAACTGAGAGTTTTGGGACCCTGCCTTAGTGCTCGTGTGTAACTCAGAGGGACCTTTCCTACAGGAGGGGATCTGGTCATGGTGTGTGACTCCTCAGTGCTCTAAGGTATGTCCTTTTCTTGGGAGGGGCTGCCTGTGAGGTAGTAGAGATCTGTGCCCTGTTGGTAATTTTGAGTATATAAAACAAACAAACAAACAAACAAAAAACATTCTTCAGGAGTTCCTTATTAAGACGAGTGATAAAAGAGGAAGAGAATTTGGAGATTTAATGAATGAATGACTTCTGGTCACTTCTGCTCTTACATGTTTAGTACTCTTCCTCTGTAGAGCACTTTGCAAAACGTGGTACTGCTAACAGGACAGTGCTGGGAAATAGGCTGAGAAGGTGCTCTGTAATAAATAGAATCAAAAGTACCTATTGGAAAGAAGGTGGCTTTTCTCCATTTCAGAAAGATCCCTTCCCACAAGCAGAGTGATGCACAGTGCAACCCGAATTAAGCTTGGGGCAAATGTCTGGCACTTCTGAAGCTCACAAGAGCACTTGGAAAATGAAGAATGTCAAGTGCTGAAAAATGCAAGAAAGGGGCTGTGTTAACATCTCGGAGCATTATGAAAGAATAAATAAGCAAACTAATTAGGCATTTGGAGGTTTTATCCACAATTATCTTATGTCACTGTGTCATTTCAATGCAATCTGTTGAAGATTGCAGTGGAATATATTAATCAGACGGTTGAGGTCTACGTTTAAAACATCACAAAGTAAACTCTTTTGTGTTCTAATAATGGTAGCATTCTTTTGCCAATGTTGGGCTGCTAGAGCAGTTACCTGCATGTCTGCTGCTGTCTTCACCATCCTCTGTCATCTTTGAAGTCCACTGTTTTGTGGTCTCCACACCTGCATAATGTGACCCTCAGAATGGTACCTTTTGTTTGTGGACTGAATCATTTCTGACATCATTAGAAAGTTCCAGTTGGTGAAGCTACAAGTGGAAAGTCAGGAAAGCAGGCACATACTGATAAGGCTTCTCACATATTGACAGTGACAGAGAACTATCACTTCCTTTCAAAGCTGGAGTAAAATTTTGCAGTTGTCTGCACTGTAAAGAGTCTCATGCAAGTCCTGTTGTGCAGTCTGTTAGCCCAGAAGTTCAATCACACGAGAGTTTGTTTAACAGCAAGCAGACAGCAGCTTTGAGCTTTAAGAAGGGTGCCCAGGTCTCTGACCATGTGGGTTTACGACCACAGCTTTAGTTTCTTCCAGAAGTCCATGTTTACCCGTGGTGCCTTGTCTAAGTATGAGGTGGTCAATTTCTTGGCTGTGTGCACAGCTGTCAGTGCTTGGTTTGGTCTTCACCCATTTACTGCTTCTTTCTGTCCTTGGTTTGTATTCAGTGTAGAATTCCCACATTTCTCTGCACTGTATTTACTGACCTTTTACCCTAGCTTTTTGTGCTGTGAAGTATTATAAGCCATCTCGAAGTCCAAATACATTATGTCTGTTAGTCTGTTCCATCAGTTCTTATTGTGACTTTTTTCATGGAAGTTAATCAGATTTGTTCAGCATGACCTACTATCTCATGATTTCCCGACGTACCTCTCCCTTTGCATGTGTCCCTTTATCATTTATGTCACTTATTTCCCCGTTGCAATGACTGCATCCAACATACAAACCCAGTCTTTGCTTCCCTTCTGTCTTCTGCAGTGCTGCCAATGCTCTTCCCTCTCTTTCACTAATTTTTGCATTCACCAATGCCCCATCTGCATTCCGTATTCCAGTCCAAGCCCAGCATATGTGAAGTGAATTGGACATGAATTGGCCCTGAACATCTTAGTGCCCCATTTCTTTCTAAAGGAGGGAGAATTCCATCTTGAAAGATTGAATCAGATGCTTGTTACAGAAGTATATAACGCACATCTGATATATCCAGATATTTCTCTCATCCTAGCAGTCAGTGACTCTACAAAAACCCAAATCCTGCTATTAATCTAAACATAGACAATTCCCTAAGGAGCTTTTATGGATCTGTTTCCTCTCTGTTGGCATCTGGCAGCGAATCAGTTCTTTCATCTCTCCATTTATTCTCATCACTGAGCCATAGATGCTGCTGCTGAGGTGAGCAGTGAAAGGAGTGGATTCCTTCTATCAGTTCATTGCTGATTTGAGCTTCTAATAGTTATCCAGCATAAACATTTTAAATAGACAGTTGCATGTAACTCATTTAACATCCAAAAGCAGACAGTTTCTTCTGAGATTTATTAGCTTAATTTCCTCAATTTTAAGACTGGAATTCAAATGTGAGTTTATGCTGCTTAAGTGTCATAAGAAAGGCATTGCTTGGAATGGTTTACTCCCTCTGAGTAAGTGCAAGCTGTTCGATTTATCAGTGTTCACCTGCTCACCTATATTTAATTGTTTTCATAATCATTAATGATCACTTACTTGCTGATACACTAATGGCACAATGAAAAGTTAAACACAGATCAAGTAACCTTGCTTCTCTTAATGTGAATGAGTATTTGTGCTATTGCTTTCCCATTGTCTTTGTCCTGCTTTGCTTGAGTGCCAACAAAATATTTTGTTGGACCGTTAGAAATGAAGGAGCAGGCTTGTTTTAATCTAGGACTTCTTTTCATTCAGGAAATAAAAGCATACACCAGACAACTGCATAGGAAGCTTATTTCTCTGCAGTCGTTTTACCCAAACATTTGCTGCTTATCTTATGCTCATGCAATTTTCTGTACGCTCCCTTCCTGGCATAGTGCAAATAAGCAATAACCCGAAAGCAGTAACCACAGTGGTGACCATTACGAAGGAAACCTTCATCGTTCCTCCCATTACCTGCACCAGTGCTTGCCAGCCAACATAATTGGGAAATGGAAAGTTGCTATTTTTGGCTACTGAGTGCAAAACGCAGATATGACTTGACAGCAATTGCCTATTCCTTTCTGCCATCAGTTGCGATGCTCTGCTGCTCATTTATAAAGATTTGGCTCGTAAGAAAATGCATTTAACAAAATATTCATCCCCCGCTCTTAGAGATTATTTGTAGTGTGTTTGTCAATTTGCACTGGAGAGATTACAGAGATGAGAAACACAGAGAACAGATCAAAGATCAGATAATCTCTCCTCAGTCAAAGCATCTGGTACAAGTCCTACACATGTAGCAGTGTCATCCCTTGCAGTCAAGAGTGCTGAGGCTCTGGGGAATGGTAAACAGACGGCGAGCGTTGGGAATCCTGTTATCTCACTTGGGTGTGACAACATCTTGCTGGAAATCTGTAATTGGTGAGATTCAACCCATGAGATAAGGCTTAATTTGTCATTTGCTCTGGGTTATTGGCAAATAAGGACAATTTATTCGGAGAGTTCAAGTCGTCTTTTGAGTATTCCTATTTTTAGTCGACCACATTTGCAATTAGCTCCATTTAGAAATCTTCCTAGCACGATCTTTGTATGCCACTCATACAGTCTCACATATGGTCTCATGGACTTCCTAGTTATTTTTTTTTCATGCTTTACATGTTAAGCTAGCAAGACACTTCTCTAGCTTTCTCAGTTAATCTGATTTGGAATGCATTTTTTCTCCTAAAAAAGCCCCGAGAGAAAAGGAGATTGGACAATTCCATTCAGAAGAATTCAGTTCAGTTACTTCTTCCAACCACAAGGTAATTTTTTAGTGTTATCAATAAACCCTAAAAAAGAAATGATGACCCCAGTGACTCCTCTTATTAAAACTGATCATCCTTTGTCTGACTGATCAGTAAGGTGTGCTAATAGAGAGATATCTGCATATTTGTTTCTTTCCTCTCTGTTTATTAGAGTGGACATCTTCAGAGTGAAAATAATACTCTCCCTATGTTTCTGTGCCACAGCTGCTGGGAGACAAGAGACAAGCAATGGAAATATTTGAAGCATAGCAGCCTGGAATGAGCTGTAGTGCATCCCATGGTTTTAACAGTTCAGACTTCCAAGCCAGCAGAATAAATACAGATTGTGGGTTGTGGTTATAAATTTAGAAGGATAAGTTGAGCTGTTTGTTTGTTATCCTCTCAATACAGGACGAGCAGTGCTACAGGAAAAGCCCAATTGAAGTTGACAGATCAGAGGAGGTGATGGGAAATGGTTTAGAGGAGGTTCCTTTGGCCACGGATTCTATCGGAATACGTGCAGAACTGGGGAGAGAACTGCAAAAGATTTTGCCTCAAAAACATGTCTAATTTCATTTTTAAAACCCTTCTAGTGGAGGTGAAACTGTCTTGTATCTGTGTATTATTTAACCCCAGGAGGGTTTCATAACGGACATCAAAATAGATGAGTTGTGACAGACACTTCCTGAAGTCTGCAGCAGCGGTTCGCGCTCAGTGATGCGGTGCTGACTGCAGAGGGCTCCGCGGACGGCTCCAGGTGTCCGCTCCGGAGATGCCCAGTGCCGGTGGTAAGGCTGCATCACGATGCAAACTTCTTGCTTTTAAAAGAACCAGCTTATAAGGTAACACCAAGGCATCTTTCCTCTTAAGTCCCCCTGAAACTAGAAACTATTTCACATAAGGACGATGTCTTCTCGAGATGCTGAAGGCGGTCTGTCCCCACGTCACTCGGAGCTCTCCCTCCTGCAGTAGCAGCACGTATCCTGTCACATTGTCAGTGGTTTCTTTACTTCTTGTGTGTTCTTCTCCCTGATCTTCTGCTCTTCCTTTTTCTCCCACCTTTCAGTGCCAGCTTTCTGTCTCTTGAGTACTTGCTCTTCTCAGAGAGGTCCGTGGGTTCTCTAGGTACGAAGGAGTTGTGCCTGTGAGGTTCCCCCAGATCTTTTTCAGTTCGTGTCAACAAGGCACTTTGCCTATCTGCTGCACTGCAGTGTGCTTTTAGGGTCAGGCTTCACAGAAGAGTGCATAGTAGGTGCTTGGAGCAGTGGCACATGGTACTCAGACTGCACAGTTGTTGGTGGGGGATGATCAATAGATCATCTCCTTCCAGAATTTGAAGAAAGATGGCTATGGGCTCCAAATTATCCCATCAAACAGGGCATTGGTTCCACAGGGGGCACCTTCCAGATCAGTGACAAGTTTTTCCCCTCTTGCAGAGCTAACACAGCGTTAGTTTCATGTGATGAAGCCCATTTAATATGCAGTGGAGAAACAGAACTACAAAGAGTATGAGATAAGGTGGGAACGTTGAATATTCATTTTTCATGGTTGGAGGGTATTTTTCCTGTGATTCAGTTATTCAAATTAACTTTGAATGTAGGCTCCTATTTAGACAACAAAGGCTTAAAGGAAAACAATATTTGTACTATTCCTGTGAACTTTTCACAGGAGAAATGAGTTTTAAGGTCTCTATGAGAACTGTGTTTAACAAAGGTGCTTAAGAACATTTACTGATTGTTCTTTTCTTTATTATTGAACGATACACAGTGATGTAATATAGACTTTTTTTAATTACGTATAGAGAAAGTTTGATTAAATTAACAAGCCTCCTCCTTTCATAGGATCAGCACATAACTTTGTATTTCCTTTGGGCTGGCACGTCACAAACAGCACTGTAGGTGCTTTCATTTGTCACAACTCTCCAATGTACTCAAACTCTGACCTGGTGCACATCGATGCACCTTCACTTTAAATGTTGGGTTGGATTAAACTCTTCCTTCCTCACCATTCCGATTACCTGCTTAAATATCTCCAGGCCCAGGCTATATTTTCCTGGTGATTTCCATGCTGAATTCACCACCTTTCGAGAGATGCCTGTCACAGCGAGATGTCCTCAGACTTAATTTCCCCTTCCCAAATTATCTGACTTCCCATTGATTATTTCTCTGCGTGGGAATGTGCTGCCTGACATGAGTGATACTGCTCAGTGTAGGGAAATCCTAAAGGCTTTTGAGGTGCATTTCCATGATTCTTTTAACACATAGCTCAATATTCTTACCAGTTCTACACATAGGGCTCAAAAAATTGATATGTAGTATTTACTAAAACAATGACCTTGAGGTCAAACTGTGCTTTTGGTTTCATAATGTTTCCAGAGAATGTTTTGCATCTCTTTTTTTCTTTTCACGTACTCATTTCCACCACACAGGAACGTGGTGACATTGGTGGCTCAGAGCTGCTGGAATCTTTGTGCTGATGGTGATGGAAGTTCAATTTGTGCCACTTTTATCTCGACCTTCTTTTACTAAAGTGAGAAATTCTCTGAAAGCAGCAGCAAGTGGACAGCTCCCCATGCATCTGGTAACCAAAACGCTGTCTGTCTTGCAGAGAAAGGGTTTTTCGTGACTGTTTTCACATCCGTGTAAGCTTTTCTGCCCTGGATTACTTGCTGTCTGCTCTGCTCCCAGTGCTCAATGTGCTGTGACAGAGCCCTTTTCTCCGGTTCAGTGTGAGATTGATGACTCTGCATGTTCCTGGGACTGCTCGTGTCTCCAGGCTTAGATCCTGCCCTGCATTTCCTCGTGCTGTGGCTCTGGCACTATGGTGCAGCAGTAATAGCACGGGGCAGGGCTCGGCGTGTCATGCATGCAGCTGTATGTCACAGCAAATGGCTTTACAAGAACCACTGAGACAATCCACAGGGCAGAGTTTTTACACTGTGGGATATCTTCCTAGGAAGGAAATCTGGCCCTCCTGTCTGGGCTGGAACACAGAGATTAAAGCTACCTACCAGTGGCTGTCGTATCCCCTATGAAGTCAGTGGAAAAGGCAGTTGAGCTTCAGTCTCTCATTAATAATAGGCACCTATTATTTTGTTCTAATGTTATTGTTTATAGCAATATAACTATGAGGAAACAAGATGCAGTAACGGGGGAAAAAAAAGCGGAAAAAAATTTAAAAATGGTGTTACGTTTGGGTTTGCAAGAGCTTATGTGGGAGTTGCTTTATGTGAGTTTTAGCATTCTGGTTTTGTTATCTGGGGCTCATTAGTACACCTTGTCTCTGAAAGAGACTTCAGGTTGGATTCAGTGTAGGGAAGCATATGCTTCCCCAGAAATCACGAGCAGCACACTGGTGCAATCAATCACAAGGAAAAGGATTAGTGCCAGCATTTGGGACCTCTGACTTTTCTGGCTTTTCTCTCAAAGAGTTGCACTTGGGATGACAGTCCCATGTTCTGGCATGAGGTGCACTCCTTGCTAATCACATCCTGGTTTCAAACATCTTCCTTAATTCTGCTTTGGGAAGAGTGGTTCTGCAGAAAGGTGTTACTGACATTTCAGACTCTCAAGACATGTTTTCAACCTGTTTTGCCACCAGCCTGATGGCTCTAGGGCTTCTTTCCATTGAAGGTATGCCTGCTTGCTTTGCCTGTTTGCAACAGAAGTTTGCAGTGGTTGGACAGAGAAGTCTGGGAACTGATCTCTTTGCTTAAACTCAGAAGTTAGGAAGTGAGACAGTCTACTGTTGTCAGGGAACTGAGCTGAGGCACCAGACCACTCTATGAAAACAGCAGGCATGGCACCGTGTGGTTTGAGTGCAAAGTCTACTTCTTTGTCCATGTTGAAAGGCCTTCTGAATCTGCATCAAGTGAAAGAGAGAAAATAAAAGAAATCTCTCTTTTACTGTTTTTTTTTTCTTCCAATCTTTTCTTTTTGGCCTGCCTATAGGCTCAGTTGGACTCCTCTAAAGTGAGGATGCATTTCAGAGTCAAAAGCTGCTGTTTTCTTTCAGAAACTTTCCCAATCACATATATTTCCTCCTCATCAAAGAGGTTTTTTCACCGTCTGATTGGGTTTGAAGTTTCTGTGAAGATTGCTTGGGAAGAGACAGAACACTATAAATTGTTGCTAAAAATACAATTTTTTCTGCAACTGTCATAACAACATTTGGGCTAATTGATTCTCAGTAGAATAATGACATCCAGTATGTAGTGAGAAATATTCATGAAGGAATCTGTGAAAACCTAGATCTGCCTTACTCCCCCAATATCTCGGGAAAATTCATTAGAGTCCTCTACTTAAGAAGAATTAAAAATAAGCCGTCATTAGAGATTCTTTTCAGTCTGATTTGAGGACAGTTGGAGTTCCTTTAAGTGTCAGGGAATTTAGGTTTGACAGAGCTCCTGTTCCAACAGGTTTTTTGCTGCATATGCTCTGGGAGAAGGCCAGAGGAGCTTAGGGAATGGAGATGAAAGGGAGACCTGCAGTAGGAGGGGAAGGAGCAAAGGGAAGGCTGTGGGATGTGCGGGTATAATCACTGCCCAAGATGTTATCCATGTCGGAGATGGGATGGCTGAGATAATGATAGGTCAGGTTTCTAAAACGTGGACTTAAGACATGAGTAAGTGTCATACAGTGATGTGTATGGAGATGTCCGTGCTTCTGTAGACTCAGCAAACGGATTGTGGTTTTGCAGCCGTGATGAGCCAGAAGGAAGTCATCTACCACATGAAGGGAAACACAAGGAGCTTGCTGGGGGTTTCAGCCACAGCAGCCAGGGATCTCCCTCCCTGGAAAAAGGGAGCTTCGATGTTAGGCAGTAGGGAAGCTTTCTAGTATCACAGATAGTCAAGTGCTGTAGAAGAAGATCTGTGGAACCTGAGCCCCTGCAGTTCTTTATAAAGCAAAAGACAAGTATGTGTTAAGAATGTCCTAACAACAGCTTATTCTGCCTTGAACCACAAAAAATGGACTTTGCATTCTTTAAAGTGGTGTTTCAGCCCTATTAAGTCAGGAGATAGGCAATGTCTGCATTCATTGCAGCAGTGCTGTGAGCTCCACTGTCTAGAAAGATGCTATGAAGCTGCTTGTTGTCCTGCCCTGGGACTGTATTCCTGACCTCTCTCTCCTAATGCACACCAGCATGCTCTGACACACAAGGAATACTTCACAGATAGGAACAGGGGAGGTGTTATGAATATACATCACAGACCCAATCTCTGTTTGTTGGCTACCTTGCCTGCCAAGCCTGGCTCATCATCTCCCACTGTGTCCCCAGCCCAGCCTGGACTGAAGCAGTGCTGCCTTGGAGCTGAACCTTCCTGCCAACCAGTGGCTTTGTATGGCATTTACATTATTCTGAGTGGCTGTAGCTGAATTATGAGGATCTTTGTAATTATGAGGGACGTGAACACAAATCAGAGCTGAACACATGGGCCGCCAGCGCACCCACAAGCCAGGGGACACAGCCCCATGGCTGTCCCACTGCCACCCATCCGTGTACCCACTGTTTATATTCTGTGTGTGTGCTGAGAGCAGGTACTCAGGAGGCAAAGTCTGTTCCTGAAGACTGATTTGTTGCTACTGAGACTCATTTATCACAGTTTTCCACAAGAAAGTCTCACGCAGGCGCTTGCAGGTCATTGTAGGAGGGATGCTAAGCGTGCAGCCAGTCATCAGAGGAAAGGAAAACATGGCCATAAGTCTTCCTGGTGGCAGGAATCTGCATGCCCCGCTGAGGCTGGTGTTTTTCAGGAGTGTAAGATTAAAGCTGAGTTTAGCTCAGTGTCACGTCTCTAGCGGAAGCCAACTTTGGATGCCTTCATTCATGTTCAGATTATCAGTATCTTGAAAAATACAAATGCTAATTAAAATCCTTTAGAACCCAATAGTGACCATTCTGTGAGACAACTGGTTGGTTCACGTGAGAGATACTAATTTGAGGGCTTGCTGAAATATTGCTGGAAAAGTTTGCCTGTTGGATTTCTCTTTTCTGCCTGCTTTTTGGCTTCCTGAAAAACCATATACATGTTTCCACTAGAATGTATTCTACATATTCCTTCCTTGGTCTATTCAGGACCTGAATGGCTCTGTCAGAGTTGAGAAGAGCAGTACACAAAGTGATTTTCTTGTACCATGTGGGAGTCTTGAGCTATTCAATTTGGTGAGGTCCGTCAGATCCTCCTTTGGCTTTATTGAGAACTCTCTTTGGATCCCAGTTCCATTCACCTTGATTTCCAAGCACAGAAAATATTTCGGAGTAACCTCCTGATTACCATTTTCTGCTTTCATCTTAATACCTGAGAAGGAAAACTTGAATTACCACTTGGGTAAATCATGAAGGTAGAACAATGTGTCATAAATGATCCTGTCCCAGCAAAGCTAAATCTCTTAAAAAACTTTTCTGGGTGGAAGAAGGAGATAATACTGAAGTTGGATTGCTACTGAGTCTTTAATTAATGTTTGTGGAAAACTTTGAACTTACACAAGGCCTTTTATGTAAAGTTGTTTTATCATTATTTATTGCCTGTGCTCGTATAGGTGAAATACACTCTCGATTGTAGTACCCATCTAATTTGAAGACATAATAAGACTTTTAGCATCCTTAGCCCAGGAAAAAAAAACAGAT
The DNA here is from genome assembly GCA_013399175.1 of Odontophorus gujanensis. Taxonomy (NCBI): domain Eukaryota; kingdom Metazoa; phylum Chordata; class Aves; order Galliformes; family Odontophoridae; genus Odontophorus; species Odontophorus gujanensis. The sequence goes on along the minus strand of VXAB01008241.1, from coordinate 324,279 downwards.
CAAGGATAAAGGTATTCATGTGATTCCAATTAGTCCGTTCTTTGTGGATAGCTGCGAAGGGTCAGAGCTATTACATTTTCCAAGTGCATTCCCTGCTCCTACCAGGCAGGTCCTGGCTGCTTGTGGATGATCAAACTGTCCTTCAGCTGTGATATTTGAGCAGTTCTGCCCAACAGGACAGACAAAGCAAAGGCACAGCTCTTTGTGGACTGTTTAGCATAAATCACCCAAGTGCCTGTGATCTTTCTGCACTTTGTGCTAGCAGTGAGACAATTATCTTTGAGCAGAAACAGTGTCACACTTGCAGAGCAGCGTGCCAACAAGTGTGTGCTCTTGTGTTTGCTACCCCACTCTGTTGTAAACATGTGAAGACATGATCATCATCAATTCGGAGAGTGCACAGGGCATGGTTTTGTCTTTCATGCCTCTGATACCAAATAAAGTCTTCTGAAACTTATCAGGCAGATTGCCTGACTGTGTCTGGCAGAATTTGTGCATTAATTACTATTCAAACAGAACTCTAGAAGGGCTACCAGCATTTTCTTTATTCACAGTGTGCTCAGCCTTCATTTTAACAGCATGATTGGTATAATTGTAAATCAGACCCAACTCTGGTTTGGGGTGTATATTAGATATACTTGTGCAGTATTCTGACTCTGTCAGGGAACTGGTGTCTCAATTAGAGTGGAATGTAAGCTGTTAAGTGGGAACATTGGTTGGAAAGCTAGGCATGTATGGTGCTGAATAATGCACTGCAGCCACACACCTTGCTTAAAGCAATGTGGAGGTGTTAATCGCATTGAAGAGTTCCCACCCCACCCACCAAAATGAAAGAATTAGATATACTGTCAAAGAAAAATGCAAAATGGATGATGAGTTGTTTGTGCCAGTGCTTTTAATTATGTATTGCAGTGTTTTTCTATGGTTAAAATTACCCTCATAACTAGTTTCTCAGTTTACTAAGGGGCAAAGGCAATTTCACAATAGCTCCTCCATTAAGGGTCTCTCGTTGCTCAACAAGCTTCATGTTAAATTTTGTGATCCCATTGCTTTCAGGCAATGGCACTTTGATCCATCTATTGACTTAAGGATGGCAAATGAATTGAGCACCATTATTTTGAGTCACGTTGCTAAAACCTCAGGGCAGGTTCATCACCTCAGGACAGCTGCCCCAGTGCAGAATATCAAAACAAAAGTGGTGAACCTGTTTTTGCAAAACAGCCTCCTGTATCTGAAGTGCAATCAGCCCTGGGCCCAGAGAACAGCTCTGTTGGGCTGTGGGTGCTGCTGCACCCAAAGGGATTTGTTAAAGCCCAGGGAGAAGGCTGGCAGCAGCATCAACAGATGTTATGCTCTTCATCAACATGTCCTGATGAGCATTCTTTTGTTGACTGCCAGGATTTGGAAATATATCATTGCTGGGATTTTGGTCGTAACATTTAGGCGTTGTTGAATATGTGTAGTAAAATAGATATCTCCTTCCACAAGTATGAAGTAAAGCTCCGTTCCTCATTGAAATCACAATCTGTGAAGGAAGGGTAGGGTAATAATGGTTTTGAGAGGAGAAAGCTGCTCTTAGGATGGCTCTGGCACCATCAGCTTCCTTTTTCTTAGTGGGAGAACAACAGCAGCTCATGCAGTGAGTTCACGTGAGAGGTGTGGGCTTCATCCACCTGCAGTCAGTTCTAAATGAGTGAACCACTGCAAAAAATTTTACTTCATCTCCCTCCCCCAGCACACACACACTTGAAAGAGTGAATGAGAACAAAAAGAAATCATAAAGACAGTGGTAAATAAACCGGTTATCAGTGACAAGCTGCTGCATTAGACTTCAATATGTAATACAAATGACTACAGTCTGCACAGAAGTGGACTTTTGCCAGTGTTCCTATTTGTGGCTTTCAGAATGCAAGCTGAACTCCTTTCCAGAGCACTATACATCCCAGTTTAGCGGACTTCCTAAGTTGCTAAAAATTATTGAAAAATAAAGTAAGCCTGTCTTCAAAACTGAAGCCACAGCCTAATATTTAATGTGAAGTCTAGGCAGGTTTGCAGTAGAATATTTTCTATTTTAACCATGCAGTGATCTGGGCACTGAGAAACTGCCACTCTGATTCAAGGCTGAAACAGAATTTATGTCTTTTATTAAAATTCTTGATCTTCTGGAATGGAACTTTACTGCGACTCCTGTGCATATGTCTGTGGGGATTTATGATTTTATTTAATACACATAAAGAGAAAAGAGGGAGGGAGAATTCATAATGGGCTTCCTGCAGATTAGAAGTAGTTGTAGCCCAGGCAAAAGGATGGTGTATGCCTGCGTTCCACTTTCATCCCAGAATCTCTTGTGGGTGACTGTTGTGACCACGATTAAAAAATTAAAGCAAATGGATATTCTCAGCTTGTGCTGGCCAGATGACTGTGAAAGCATTCATGCATTGACCAAAGCTCTGAAACGCTGTAATGAAGTGTCCTTCTCATTGCTTTAGTGGGAGTGCCATGTATTTGCCACCACAGCATGCAGGAGGGCACCCTGCATGGTTCCACTCTGCTGCTCTTGGTGGGTGCGTAGAGCTGGGAATCATCTTTCCCAATGCTTTGTGGCTCAATCTCTGTGCCTGGAGGTGTTCAAGAAACGTGTAGATGTTGTACTGAGGGACATGGTTCAGTGGAGAAATGGTGTGGTGCACTGACAGTTGGACTGGATGATTTCAGGTCTTTTCCAACCTTTCCGTCGGTTGATTCTATGTCAATCAACACTGTTGAGCTAGCAGTCATTTTAATTATGTTGCATCAAGGTGCTTATTATGAGTAAACAGCAAACAGCTCCAGTAACTATAATTAGCTTTTGCACCATTATGAGCAAAGAAGGCCTTTAATTTCCAAAGCATGCAATAGTTTTATTTCATTCATGCAAATCGTGCTTTCTGGAGCTGACTCACTTTGCTTGATTTGCCTTGTGACTGCTTCCTTCACCCACTGTGGACATGGTTACACAGCCAGTGCTGTACCTGCTCCCTGTGGAGAGCAATGCTGCAGGCTTCAGTTCATGTTGTGTTCCCATTAGCAGGTGGAAGCAGCGTGGGAATGTGAAGTGCTGCTGCCACGCTGGGAGGAGGAGGGAAGGCAGCACCTAATTCAGATTTGGACAGGTCTGAATGCTGCTCCGTGTAGGTGCACTCCTGTGTGACCATCAGCTTCTGCTGCGTGCAGAGTGCAGAGTTGCATTTACTCGATCTCTTTATAAAACTGCCTCCAAGCCTTGTTCAAATTATTTGTGTAAAATGTCTTGACTTTTCATGGGATGGATAACATACATACCCTAATTTTGTATCACTTCTTACCAGTTACCAGAGTGCAGCCAGAAAGAAGCAGTAGTGCTCTGAGGGGGGTTGGATGGATTGCTCCCCTGGGTGCAGAGTTTAAGCAAAAAATGTGGCAGAGCATTTGCTTTCCTGGCCCAGCTCCTTCCCAGGCTTTCACAGAAAGCACATGCAGGAAATAGGTAACTGATGATCAAATTAATTTGGTCTCTTATCTCAAGTCGGGAGTGCTTGCAGGAAGCTGCTGTACAACTGGTCACTGGGTGTCAGTGTTACCCTGCGGGAGCTGGGGGTAAAAGGGTTTTTGGGGCCTGGGACTATAGGGGCATGGGATATACCAGGCAGATGATGCTGAGAACCCAGGACAGCAGCACACGGTGCTGGGATGCTGGTGGAACTTATTGTGTGCAAGGAGTACAGCAAAGGGTATTTTCTAACAGCACACACAAACTCTGCAGTGTTTCCTGATGAACTCAGGGAATGACCAGGAGTGGGATTTTCCTCTGTGCTCCGCAGAGCAGTGTGGGTGGTGGAGAGCTGCTCCCCTGCATTGCATGCAGCAGCGTGCAAAGGGATGGGCACCACGGCCCAATTGCACAAAGTGGGACTGAAAAGGATTGCTAGAGGATATTTCACCCATTCCATTAGATTAACTGTGTCATAAATGGCTCCTGGTGAATGGGTTTTTGAAAACAACACTGATTTTCTGTGTTCTTGGTGATCTTTCTTAACTCGCCTCATGGAGTTCATCAGGTCAAGTCTTGATGCTTTTTCATGTGAGTTGCTGTATCTTGTTCCACATAGCAGGAACCAAGACCCAAACATTCCCTTCCTCTTTGCTACAGTTCTGTCAGGGCTTGGCTTTGAGTATTTAATTTTAAGTAAACAAACAAACAGATATGTACAGTAGGAATGTATGGGAAATTATTCATGGAATATTAAAAACTGCAGATTGTCAATGGCTCTTTACACTAAATCACGTCCATTTTGTTCCACTCTGTGCAAAGTTTGGTGATAGATGGTGCTCAGATATTCCTCGTCATCTCTTGCTTTGCCTTCTGTCAGGAAAACGTTTTGCCATCCAAATATCTGTTGGAGAGCTTCCCTAACCTGGCAGGTTGTTTTCCATGTCCTCCTTTGATGACTGTAGTGCTCACATCAGTCACCTCTGTGTTCCAGGAGCACAGCTCTGGCCCTTGGGACATGTGGGCTTGGCACACATCTGTCACTTGAGCTCACAGAGCCAAACGAGACAAATTCTAATTCCTTCCAAATTCATATGGCACTTCATCTCCCACCTTTGATCATTTCCGTGCTCTCTTCTGAAGTGCTTCCTTTATGGCTACGTTGTGATGAAAATTAAGTATACCTTCCTTAAAATCAATCAATTCAGGTATTTTTCAGGCTGACCAACCAGATCCTCAGTTCCTACTGCACAGATGGATGAGCTCCCACACTTTGCTTCTGCTAAGGGAACCAGTTGCCATTCACAGCCCTCCAGGCCCCAGCAGCTGGCTCACCACCTTCAGCCTGGAGCTCAGAGCAGGGGGACGGCCAGCGGCCGTTGTGTGACCATCCACTGTAACCTGCTGGGAGAAGAGCAAGTCATCCAAGTCACCCAAGCATGCAAGGTTAAACGCAAGCTTTCAACTGACTGCTGAGCAGTAATTTCACAGAAGTGTTTATTGCCCGAGGAGAGGGTCCAGATTTACAGCTCTTTTTTGTAGAGGGAATTTGGGCAGATGAATAGCGGCAGGCGGATTTCTCTCGAGAAAGGGAGAAAAGCTGTAAAACTTTGACTTCTGAGGGATGACGATAGATACCCCCAGATTGGGTACAGTGAACAGTGGAAGGCTCACAGGGTGTTTTCTGCCTTCCTGCTCTTAGCTGCCACGTTGCAACCAGTCCCTGCCTGCTGCCACAGCCCAGACCCTGCACAGAAGTCCAGCTGAAACTCAGAGGAGGATGGGAACAGTTTTACTCTGCCTTTTTCCTGTCCTATAAGAAAATGTTCATTTCCATTCAGGAGGTTTTGCTATCCTCTCTACGTAGCGAATGCAAACGTAGATTTAAGGGAATGTTTACAACACCACTAAGTAATTATTTTTCATTATTTTCTGCACGTCTTACATAGAAGCAAACCTTTCTTCTTACAGAGAAAGGGCAGAAATGGTGATTTGAGATGGCTGATGTCTGGGGGGATTTTACCCACTAGAAAAGGATGCCTTTAAACCCCTAAACGTTCAACAGATTCTTGTTAATGACTCGTGCTGAGGTCAAACCTTCTTAGTTTAATTGCTTAATTTCATAATCAATTTAGTTACATTTTACCTTGTTCTTAAGGTTAGAGGAGAAAGATGTTTGCAGGTCAACTGCTGGAACTGTGCATTTTGGATGGGATGGATGAGGCCTGTGTCGTGATAGTAAACTAATTACCCATAACACTTGTTGAAAACCTTCTAGTTAATTAAATGCCATGTTTATTGTGTTGCTGTAGTCGGACACAAGCTTTTATTTCTTCCTTATTAATCAAATCACATTTATCAGTGCTGCTTGACTCCATGCTCTTGTGGTTTCCTAGTTTATCAAGGAAAATTTTGCTGTATATGTATCTGCTTTTTAAATTATTCTCTGGGAAAAGAGGCTTAGTACAGGCATCCTCGTCAGCAGCATTGACAGCTGATGCTTCCTTCACAAGAATATTAACTTGACCTCATTAGTTTCTGCATCCAACTCCCTTAAACACAGAAGATTGTATTTCAGTAGGAGCCAATCATGTTAATTACATCTGATCAGTTTGCATATTCATAAGCCATCGCCTGTTTTATGGACAGCAGAAATAAATGCCGTATCTTTTTAATAATTTTAAGTGGGTCACTTTCCGGACTGTATCTGTTTTAAATAAATTATCATATTGTTAAGGTCCGTTGGCTAAAGCTTTTTATTAGTTGTGTGCTGGGGGTGGTCTTTGTTTTAAGGGCAGTGATATTTGTTTATAAAATAACCAACTGCTCCAAAAATCCCATTGCAGTTCTCCCCCAGCTCGTGGAAACCTGATGTCCCACACACGGGTTGAGGTGCCATTTTTCACATGGAAATGCTCCTTGCATAGAAAGCAAATCATAATAAGGGCTATAATTCCTCAGCATTTTAAACTGTTGGAATGAAAGCCGATACATCAGAGCTTTGTAAGCCTCTGATGTCCCTTAGTACCTCTGTTGGTGTCTCTTGCACATGTGAGTGCTCATTTCTGGTGCTACGCAGTGCTGCGCTGGAATGTGGGGAAAGGGACTGGAGATGTCCCAGGAACACTGTGTCACCTCTGCTCCATGCAGGGAGATAACAGCTCTGCTCAGCTTTCCAATGCACTGTCCAGGTTGCTCCCTGCAGCTCTCCTCCCGCTGAGGTCTAGAGAAGGAATCGGGGAGCACAATAAGAAAGCAGCATCTAAGAAGAACCCAAATAGAAGTGTTTTCTTGAAAGAGCTATGGAAAAAGTCTCAGTGAATATCTTGGCAGGGATTGCTCTGTCAGTGATCACAGCAGGCATCCGGCTATATAAATAACAATACGAAACGAATGCAATAAAAACATATTTATGCTCAGCTTAACCGAAAACAAATGTGTCATCAGATGAGCTTCAATAAAAGAAATGAACTCTGCAAAGAGAACGGAGCCTGTTTCCCTGCAGCTCGTGCTTATGGCATAGAGCACTGAGCTCGGCAGTGCTCCAAAGGCAGCTCCAGCTTCTCTGCTCCCAGCACAGGACACGGGGAACCTCTCAGAGCTGGTTTTCCTTTCCTTCTGTCTTCACTTGATGTGCATTTTCCACATATGCAGGCCATCTATCAAAAGGTAAGGGAACTTTTTTTTGTGTCTTTTTGTTTTCATTCATGTTTTTAGTGACATTCATTTTCTGTGCTGAAAGGGGAGGATTTCGGGCTGATTTTTACAACAGTTCCTCAGGCACTTGAAGGACATTGTCATAAAAGGATTTGGGGCTCTTTGTCTTTCTCTGAGCTGTTGTAAGGATGTGTTTTTCCTCCCAAAGATAGCCAGGCACATGATGAAGTTAAATATAAGCATAAAACATGTATAAAATGTATACAAAACATTTTTATCCTATACCTTGCATATGCACAAAAGGTTATTTCTACCACAACTCTTGGAGTGGGGCTGGAGCACCCTGGGCTCCTGGTTTTGACACCAGGCCTGACGTCACCCCGGCCTCATTTGTTTAAACACAACAGAGCTTAAACGAGGCTCCTTGGGATCTTGCTGTTTGTATGCTCTCGTTTGGGGGCTGCAGGTGAGCTCATGTGCCAGTGTGCCATCATCTGAGAAACTGCACAGAGCTTTGGTATCGTGACCGTGCTGGAATTCTGCACAGGTTTTGGAGGGTTTCCAAAACACTTCTGACAACGTACGGCGTCTGATTTGTGAACTGTAAATAGGTCTTGCAGTACAAAGTAATTTTTCACGTCTCCAGGCTGAAGGGGATTTTTCACACTGAAATCTCCTTGATTTTGTAATATTCTCTTTGTGCGATACGTTTTGGAGGGATTATTAGTAGTCTCAGCAAACCTTAACCTACCAGAATGTTCCAAGTTCCTTTAACTCTGGGAGATACACAGTGATCATTTCTGTGCATGTGCTCAGTCTGTTTCAGACACAGAGTGGGACTGATTGACAAATTAATGCTTTCATTTTCTGCTCTGAGCCGGTGAATTACAAGTATAAAAGGCATGTTATAAACTATGATGATTTTAACTCTATTCCATTGCCAAAAACCTATTAATAATGAAAATAAATCAAAATTGTAATGTAGCCTAACTCATGGAAGAGGAAACAAACAGGCAGAGGAGCAGAAAATCACAGAATCGTAAAATCGTTTGGGATGGAAGGGACCTTTAGACTCATCGTCAAGGTCCAACTTATCTGCTACATATAAAACAAATAATTGGTTTAATTAGCTTGGGCTGCACATAACGTGCTAATGGAAAGCTATTTCTGAGCCTGCCCTGTGGATCCCCATGTTATTAGCTGGTTTTGGTTTTAATTGCTGTAGAAAAAAAGATTTCCTTTAATACGTAAAATGAAACCTCTACCAACCGTAGTTCCTTTTTGGTTACATACCATCAACAAGAAAACTTTCTGGATGCATGTTCCATGTGTGCTCTGTGAGAAGGGTGGGCAAACAGAATGAGCACAGATGTGATAGGATAGCATCACTCTGCACAGCATTGTGGGTTCCTGTTTGAAATGATGCACAAATGCAAGATGCCTTGCAGATCAGAACAACTTCAACAACTTTCACCACAGACTTTAGGATCTATACTAAATTGAGGATAACAGGAGATGACGAGGCCCTTAAGGACAAGCCAGCATGGCAAGGATGGGGTGTGATTATTGGGAAGGTTAAGCCATCATCTCTAGACTTCCCATTATGCTGTAATGAGCTCCATAGCTGATCATTTAGGCACAGCAGACATCTCTGCACCCGTAAAGCACCGAGGAACCTTCCTATAATGGTAGTGCAGCTCTGAAGTCTGAGCCATCTTCGTGTGCTCTGTTCACATACTGCACGTTTTAGCACTTATTGTTCCTTACCCAGTCTCAAAACCAGAACAAACTCATTCGCATGCAGATAATTAGGAGGTAATATAAATTGAAAGGAACATTGTCACGGGGTTACTGGTTTCCTGCTGCTAGATTAATGCCTCAACTAAATCAAAGGTTTTACCCTAAAATGGACCACCTTCCTTCTGTGACAGCATTCTGCCACAATCTCTTTGCTTCTGTTAAATAATGCGGTGCGAATCATTTTGCCTAATGGATCAGGTGAGTGGCATTCACCAGTACTGAAAAGCCACGCTGTGGGTTAAAGACAGGTCATCTCTATCCAGCTATGTAAGATGAGCTCTCAGTAGAAGATCACTGAGATTTTGGAGCAGATCCTCAAAATTTACACATTGGAGGATTTATGTTCAGTGACTGAGAGTAAGCCTAGCTTTCTAACTCTGTTTTTAAAGTGAATGCATGCAGGTATTCAAAATAAGCCACTCGCTGAGTTTCATCCCCTGCTTTTCTTGTGACAAGCTCAAAACTTGATCGTGCTCAGATGTTGTCAGATGAGTATGTCATTGGAGGAACACCCGTGCACGGTGTTCTAGCAACCACTGCTTCCAGATGCCAACCCCAGGGGCACTGCACAGTTCCATCAGCTGCCTTCCAGTGGCGTCAGCACTGACTTCCATTTAATGCTCAGCTTATAACATTACATTCTCACCTGTGCCATTGATGCTGTCTGTTCAGGGAAGCAGTTGGTGGAGTGCTCAACTTCACATCTGATGGATTCAGAAATGTCGGATTTCAGTATTTGTACAGGGGCCTCAGACAGCAAGAGCAGGCCAAATGGGTAAACTTCTGAAGCACCAAGCTGAACTATTTGCAGCGTACATGCAACAGCTAAAACAAATTGAGCCATTCTGAAATTCACATGGGCAAGTGCAAGTCCCGAGCATTGAGTTCTGTCACTAACTTTGAGTGCAGACAGTTAAGCTGAGAGAAATGCTCGACTGTAGGTTTTCTGCTGAAATGAATGAAGATTTTGTAAGGATGGAAGCAGCAAGGCTAATTCCTGCGGTGTGATAATGGTGTGAATCGTGGGCTGTTTTGATGCTTTTCTTTGATTCCTAGCTCCACCTTCTTAATTAACTTCTCTTAACGTTTTCCTGTTGGAATTTCATATTGATTGTATAGAATCTCAAAGAGTAAAGACAGTATTGTTCCTATTAATTTATTGTGTTTCGTATAAAGACATAAACATTTTCTTTTACACAAGTCAGTGCTCAATTACAGCAGAGAAGTATGCAGAAACGGCTGAATGCAGCTGTCATCCAGAATTAGGCAATTTTACCCTGAACATTACTTACCATATAATAGAAAAATTATTCAGTGATGATACGTTAGCATAGAACGGATTGTTGTTATTCCTACAGCAAGGAATATTACTTGCAGAGAAGAGCATTTACGATGATTCAGTATTAGTGATAGCTGCCGTGTGCTTTTCCTGAGGGGCTGTGGCAGTCCACTGGTGGTGCTGGTGCTTTTTTTTGTGCTGGGCAGTGCTCCTCTTCCCAACCCATTGGAGAACACCCCGTGCCCCCTGGATTCTGCATAGATGTGTGGCCGCATCTTCTTGCTGCTGCAGTGTACGTCTGGAGGAGGCTGTGCAGGAATGGAGGTGGGGGAAGGTTGGGGACACAGCTTCAGCACAGGGCTTCGCCGGCCGGGTGGGGAATGTTTACATAACTGCTCAAAAGAGCCTTTTTCCACGGACCTGTTTACGCTCCTCACTTTTGAAATTCTTCCAGCAATCAGCCTGTGGAGAGCCCTTACCCAGCGCTTAGTGCCCTTGATTGCAAAGGAGAAAATCCCTGTTGGTGAATCATTGGGAAAACATTCCGTAACAAACCGGGCTTTAATGAGGGTCACTGCTGCCTTTGCAGTGCCTGGAAGGAAGGGGAAGGGGGAGAGATGCTGCTGCATTGTGTGACTGCTCCAGACACACAATGGTGGGGAGAAGCACCAGACACCGGGCCTTTGTGTGTAAATTTCCCACCAGAGCCAAGCAACTTCTTCTTTTTTTTTTTTTTTTTTTCCCTCCTACAATTTAATTAAGTGGATTTGGAGGCTGGTGCTGGCCTAACAAGCACTTCTTCATGAATGAAAGATTTNTTTTTTTTTTTTTTTTTCCTCCTACAATTTAATTAAGTGGATTTGGAGGCTGGTGCTGGCCTAACAAGCACTTCTTCATGAATGAAAGATTTGTCTCTGGCAGTGAGGCAAGGCTCCGAACAATGTCAACAGCAATTACTGCTGGCTGCGGGGAGGGCAGCGTAGCGTGTAGGGCTGGAGAAGTGTAGGGGGATTGTCTTTACCTATTTTACAGCAAACTTGTCACTCCTGCACCCCAACCTCTAACCAAAGCGTGGCCCCTCCTGGGAAGCATTTGGGGATGCTGGTGCAGCTGGGGATTTCTAGAAACATGTGGCACCAGCGGAGGTCTTACATCTTATTCGTAGAGTTGAATGGCAGTTGTCTTTCTTCAGTTATGAAGAACTAAATCTGTTTTCAGTAACGTTGATCTGTGTTGGTGCTTTTTAGAGTTTATGGCCTGTGTGGGATTGGGGCAGGACTCTGAACATCCAAGAGGTACTCCAAATTCATTTTGGCAGATGCTTAAGGATGACAGAGAAAGTCTAGCGTGTAATTAATCCCAGTGATTCCACTCTGATCCTTTTACTCCTATAATGTGCATCTCTGACTGAGAAGGAGATAATGGACAATCATGTAAAAAAATCCTTGATTATGGCTTGATTGAGCTTGTGTGAGCTCCAGACAGCCAGTGTTGTCATGGTTTCCAAGGCATTTAACATAAGACATTTTCTCACTGACAAGGTGTTAGATACCCCTCCAAAAATCTGCGATCTGGATTATGTCTGACCCCTCTTTGAATACCAAATCCTGTTTATTTTTATGTCAAATCACTAATCTAGTTTTCATATTAGAAGCTGTACTGAACACGTTCTCTTCTATAACATTTGCAAAATAGGGAACTTGTCTGCCCTTCTTCTTCACTTCATGTCTTCTGGAGTCTCCATCCATCCAGTTCTACCCATGCAGGTTGCAGGTGCCAGTGGTTGTTCCTCTGGCCTCCGCACAGCCATGTCCCAACAACGGGCAGTCCATTCTGGGGTGCACCTTGCTCTCAACAAGCTCTTTCTCCATCTTAGGGAAAACCCAGAAGTCTCTTCTTCTGAGCCTTAAGCTGAGATTTGGGGCATTTACAGTGACTGGATTTTTCTGCTGGTGAGCTCAGGTGTTGGCACAGCTCTGCAGACTGTTTTATTGCCAGCAGTGATTTCTTTAGGTCCAGCAGAGGGAGCACATTAATAGAAGTGACTGTCCGCTCTTACTGCTGAAGTCTGAGAATGGGAAAGTGTTCCCCAGTTGTGGCAGTGCTGCAGCTCCCACGTCCCTGACCCATGGAGTGTGTGGTGAGGGGGGAGCTCAGGTGCAGGGAGCAGAATGATGGAGATGCAGCTGAGTTTCAAAGCAAAAAGTACCATTTTGCCCTTGGTGGTATACAAATAAACAATATTTTGTGCCAAAACAGGAGGTAAGAAGAAGTCTTTCAGGGCTACACACATCTCAGCGAAGAGTTTACATCTGAGAGCCTCTTAATGATTATGAAAAACAACAGTAGCCATATTCTGCTCCTCTGGAAGCAACATTTTCCAGGTCACCGTCCAATGCTTTGTTTTGCATTTGAGTGACTCAATGAACTGGGCACTACTGCCACATGTAGGAATAACAATAATGAGAAAATAATTAGTAAGACAGTGGGTTGGCCTTCTGTTCCAGTTTCGCTCTTCATCTGCCTTAATCTCTTACATTCAAGGTCTCTTTTGGCTCCTTGTGCTATCCCTGGCAGCAGAGCTAACCTCAGATAGTGTTGTGATGTCCTTGTGCCATCCAGCTTTGGGGCGGGCATCCTTTTTTTGACTTCTGAGCACTCCTAATTCTGCAGTGTTTCAGAAGTTTCCTTCATCCCCTGTGGAGCCGTGTCTGCAGCTTCAGCTTTACCTGATGGGGCTCTGATCTGTGTGTGCCATTCAGACTGGGTTACACTGGTGAAGTTCCCTTTGCAAAGTGGAAATCAAAAAGCAGTCAGCTGCCTGGCACTTTGTTCTTTAGATCCGAGTCCAAACTTTACTCGATTGAACCAAGGATCTCCAGCTGCAACAACTCATGGTCCCCAGACCACAGTGCTGGGTTGGCTCAGCAGTTTGAAATGCTGCAGGGCTGCTGCTCACTTCGGGAACGTGCCCACTGCCATCCCACGTGTACACTGTAAGGCCTTCGGTTGTGATTAATGGTCAATGTGCTGATGGCTTTAATCCAGCGTGTCAGCTGCGTGAGTGTGCAGCACCTCCTCTCCTCTGTCAAGAGAGGATCCGTGTGCTGGATGGAGCCTGAGGCACCGGGCTTTTTAGCTACGAAGACAGGATTTGCAAATTAAAAGAGGAATGCTAATCACTTAGTGTCCTTGTTTGTTCCTTTTTAAACTTTCTGGACTAGACAGTTAATCAATTGTTCGGAATGATGATTCCTGCATTGCTCACATATTAACAGCAGCACCCTAAGAAAAGTCAGTGGGCGATCTTGTAATAAGATTGGGAAGTGGGTAATAATTTAATTTCTTATGTGGCTGTGCCAGCTATAATACACTGGTAGTCTGTATGCTGATGCTTATTTTAATATAATCAAGATTCCTAACAAATATATATTTGTATATTTTTTAACTGTAGGATGTGGAGTTTATTCACACATTAATGAATGAAACTGAAAATTAAAAGCAATCCCCTCCCCCACCACAGCTTCCCCAAACAAAACCCACCCACAGCCCTCCAGGGGACAGTAGCTGTGATGTATGCCCTTTGCTTATTTTCTGGTTTTCTGAAAGTAATTCTTCTCCTTTTCTTAGCTCTTCCATTTGACTTTCTGTCTGGGGGCTTTGTGACCAGGAGGGCACGAGTGATGCAGAACCCCAACCCAGCTTTGCATTTTTCTTTTCCAAACCTACACACGTATGGCTAACGGGCTTCAGAGACTGCTCTAAGGCTGTGTTTTACTTCTTTGCAGTGTGACTCTAAATGTCCTGTGCTACCAAAATGTTCACTGTTGACACTGGGGTCTCTGTCATGAGGAGCTGTGTGCACGGCCAGCTGCATAGACCTGTCCCAATAATCCCTCCTCTGTTTTTCCTAAGCTACCAATCTGGGTGGATCTAAAAGAAGAATTAACTAGTTGTGTGTGGTCTTCTTTAAATTACCTGGCTCACCCAGGCCAAGGCAGTGCTGGATGGGGTATTTTGGTACATGCTGCATCAAGGATGCTGCTGAGACCCAGAGGCTGGAAATCAGAAATGTCCTGGTGAGAAAAATGCCTCCAGGCTTTTCATTCCCAGTGAGAGCTGCACTGGGGGGATTTTTCCTGTTCTCTCAGGATCAGGTGCAGCTTCCTGTGCTGAGTGCCCATGTGAAGTCGTTAGGATCCCACTTCCCTCCATCCTCGCTGGGAGAGAGCCTGAAGCTTGATAGTACACAAGGGCATTACAAGCAGAGTGAAAAACCGACGGTGCTCTCTGCTACTTGTACACCCAGTCCGCAGCTCAGTGTTTTCGTAGCAGGCTGTCTTGGACAAAGACACTAAATTCCTATTATCAGCTCTTCGCTGAAGGAGCCGCCAGGAGCGGCGGCCGCCGTGCGCCTCGCACCAGATGCATATTCCCTTATCAAACAGCCTCTTAAGAAAACCAGCAGTGATTACACACAAGCTGGGTGCAGCAGGGATTGAGGGGGACCGAGTGGCAGATGTGGGCTGCTCAGAGCCCTGTCAGCAAGGAATGATTAATGAACAGCGGCTCCAGCTGAGGCTAACCTTTGGAGAGCCGAGCAGGACATCTGCAGAACTGTCACCGCTCTGACAAGGACAGAGCTGAACAACCAATTATTCCACCATCACTAAGGTGGGCTGTCAGTTTAATCCCAGCCATTCACTTAGGCAAGGACAGGGAAATTTCTCCTTTACATAGGACTGCTGTGTTGTGACCTTAACCATTTCGGCGCTGCTGCGGGGCCGCGGCACACAGCTCAGCATGCAGGAGCTGCTGTGGGGCTGCAGAGGGTGGGATGCTCAGCTCTGTGCCTCTAGCACTGTGCCAGCTGGGTCAGGGAGCTCTCTACAAGGACACATGGGAGTACTGTGATTTTGGAATATGGGGTTAGTAGAATTGTACTGCAACAAGCCTGGAAACTGTGCCGGGGGACTTGGAGCTACCTGGTCTAGTGGGAGGTGGCCCTGCCCAAAGCAGCAGGTTGGAATCAGATGTTCTTTAAGGTCCCTTCCCACACATACTGAGATTCTATGCAACAGGCAGGCAGCAGGCTCTTGGCTATGTGCTGGGTTGTTTCCTGCCCAGCGGGATGATGCTTGAGCTCTAGGGGTTTTCTGAAGTTCTCCAGGGATTTTACATCAGGATGGTTTTCTCTTTACTATATACCTTTCTTTTGTAATGCGAGAAGCAAAAGTCAAGTGTCTCATATCATGCATTTTTTGCAGTAGTCTCTTTAGGGAGCGCAGCACCTCTGTAACTGAAAGCAATGGAGATGGATGTGTTACTTTAATTCATAGTTTCACTGAGCTGTGTATACTTGGTACTACATGGGATGTGCAGATGAAGCAACCTCTTTCACCAAAGGTGAATCTAAAACACGTGCTCATGGTCCTTAGGTAAGTGGGACGACTCACAGAGCTGAGAAGGTGAGGTTAAGTCCCATCCTCTGGTTCTGTGTGTGTGTGTAACACAGCACATGTATTGCTTTGGGTGCTCTCCTTTTGTGGTCTGCTGTACATCCTCAAAGGCCTGAAAGTGCTCTTAGAACTGAAGGTATACAAGGGGCTGAGATAAGGATGTCAGACAGACGTGAGAGTGGCTTTGGCTCTGCTTTGCTCACGCCTTGCCTCTGTTAGGCTCTAGGTTGGTTTTATGACTTTCTTTTTCTTCCTTTATTCTTAGAGCTGATATCACAGCTTATGTTTCACTTAGAAGAACCTGCTTAAATCTGTAGTGTAGTTCATAGGACTCTCACAGGTACCTTCAATTTCACCAGAGAAACGTTGGTGAGTGGAAAGTATGCAGCCTAAGCTGAGTTGTGGAAGGAAGGCATGGCACAACCATGGCAGGTTGGTATCCCAAAGCTCTTTTTGTGCTCAGTGACTCCAGGAGATGGAATTGCTGCCACACATCCACTTCTAGATTCTCACTGTAAGCCTGGAATTTGTTCTTCTTAATTAGGACATTCAGTTTGCAATTGCTTTTGTCAGTAAATGCTCTCGTATCACAAATAAAGGGCATGAAATAAACATGGGAAGTTTTACGTTAAGGTTTTGCAGTAAAGCAGAATAAATCTCACTCCTTCCAGGCTATAGCCTGTGTGTGCTTGAGAAGTTTTGTACTGGAAATGCAGAGCTGATGATTTGTCTGGTTTACACCTGTCTAAATATATTTTCAGGTATGTTCCTGTTATGTAGGGATATTGCTCATGAATTCCCAATTGAGGCTTGGGCATTGTGGCAGTGCTATAGATAGCAAACATCCCTGTTCCTGTTTGGGGAACGTGGGAAGCAGTTGAAGCAATGGAAGGAATGCAGAGATGTATGTATCCACAACCTGCAGAAGTTTGCAGTGTCTGGTCTGTATGTACAGGACTGTTCCTTAATACATGGAGATGCATTTATCCTCTAAGGCTGCTGGAAATGTGTTCCTCAATTGCAAATAGCATCAGTGCTCTGTTGGGGGGTGGGATTGGGTCTGTGTGTCAGAGGCTGCAAGGGGAACAGGCTGAATATTGATTATTTGATGCTGAATTGCAACCCAGAAATGTTGAAACAGCATGTATGCAAAACAGGGTTTTCAAAGCTAAGGTTAAGGCCAAAGTGATTGCTCTTCCTGCTCAAGAATGGATTAAATCTGAAATTCCAACATTAACTTCCTTTGCCCTTTGAGACTCGTCTTGGAGAAGAAATCTGTTGGTTATCTTTCATATTTTGCTGTTGATTTCGTTTGCTTGTTCTTGTTTATCCCCCCTCCACTTCCCTTTGGGTTCACAGAGCATGCAGTGATGGCTGTGGTCCTGATGGGGTCCTTAGTTCCAGAGAGCAACAGGAAAAATAGCATGAAAAAAGATGCAAAGTTTTTGTTTTCATTTTATTTTTACCCTAAGCTATCTCATGTCTAAGGCTATGAGATAGGCATGTGCTACTTATGTCTAATTTGTTGGTTTTTTTTTTGCATTAAAGAGCATCATGTAGGGCTCAAAGGATGGAAATGATCTCTATGATTAGAAATACTTCATTGAGACTCAAAACTGAATGAGAAAACACTGTTAGAGTGCAAAACATATGACTGCTCTGGAAGAAACCAGTTTGCAACCATTTTGATGTAGAAGCCAAGGAGTATACACTGAGCTGCAGACTGCAATTTGAAGCATGAAAAGAAAATATTTTTCTCTAAAATGGTGGGAAATAGGCTAATCTAAACTCATGCAAAGCAGCGCATCATTATTTTTTTCTGTGGATGAGCTCAGGGGGCATTACTGGGAAAAGATGCTGCTTGTGTTGCATAGGATGCCGTGTGAGGACTGAGTGCAGCAGCACGGCTGCGTGCTACTGAACAGCGATGTTACACATACACAGAGGAGAAGTGAGTGTTTAGGATTCAGCACATCCCATCGTCTGACATGTTATTAATACCTTCAAGTAAAAGTCATGCCAGCCCAGCGGGCTGCACTTTCATCCTCCTTATGGGAAATGGCATATCCTCCGTGTTGCTCTTGAAACCCAGCTCAGAGCTGGGCTGTGCTGCTGCAGTCTGAGCAATGGCAGTCGGAGTGATCAGAACACAAAGTGTGGCAATTAGGCCCAACGAAGCCTGAAGGCTCTGAGAGTGAACCCAGAGCAGACCTGCAGCCCGCAGAGAGGCAACGCTCTGTCTGTTGGCTGAAACAGCAAACACAGGGGTGCCTGTTTATCAGTGAAGCAGCAAATAGAAGTGAAGTGTAGAGGATTGCTGTGGAAATTTAAATAATACGTTCAAAAATCTTTCTGATTTCCCTTTCCTTTGGCCTGCTTTATCTAAATTGCTACGAGATTCTTCCTTTGGGGCTGGGGAGTAGAAACAAGACAGAAGGAGCTTTCTCCTTCTCTTGTAGTGAAAATTACTGGAAAGTCTTTGATGTTTCTTAGAATAAAAGTTGATAAAACTTTAGAGAATAGATCCTTAAAGTCTACTGCTCTGTAACATAATATTTATGGCACAAAAGCCATGCTAAAATAAGACCAAGTATGTAAGAGGAACATTCAGAAAGATGAACCCGCTGAGCCTCATCTCTTACAAGGCATGTTCCCAGGCAGTTGGAACTGCAAAATACAGTTGGCAGGATGTGATTACAAGAAGGGACAACTGCTGCTCTCTTTTCCACACCATTTCCCCCCAGCCAAGTGTGGCAGTGTGGGCAGGGACGTGGGCACACAGAAGGCAGCATGTCCTGCTCCTGGGGGGGGTTGGCACTGAAACCCATGTGCTCCTGCATTCTCCATCAACTCATCTGGGAATGAATGAGTGGGAACTCTGCTATTTTTTCATGCAGATTGTTTTCCTCAGTATAATACTCCTCTCCAGCTTCTCTGTTTTTGTTGATTTACTTATCTCCCTGTTAATTTTTATTTCCACGAACTGCCTGCTTCTGATTCCTGGCGGCATGCCATGGTCAGGGAAGTGGCTGTGATCTTTTTCTCTTCTTCTGAGCATCAGGATTTTTTGCAAATCAAATCATTACTGCCATTTAGAAAGGTCTAGATGTGTGCTTGCCCCCAGAGCTGACTCTGAAGAACACATCTCAGTTACTGTGTGGCACTGGTCAGTGGTGGTGCTGTGGAGCCATACTGGGTACAATTCCTGCAGCGAGGTTCCCTTTCAGTCAGAGCTGATTTATCTTGGTGGGATAAATGGTGTTGTGGCTTCATTTTAACATATAGTAATATGAAAATTGCATCTTAGTATGATATCTTACCTGAAGTTCTAAAATTTCAACATTGCACCTGTAATTTATACGTGATAACATAAACCATCCATTAAGATCAGTTTGTTTTCCCTCTTTAATGCATACCATATTTATTTGTATTCTTTTTCAGCAGTGACTGGTTTATTAAGGTTATCGAAGTCTAATACACGCGAGATTCTCATGTAGTGACAGCATATGAAGCTGTCTGCTATGTTTCACTCTGAGAAATATTATAAAATTGAGAAGCTCTGGCTTTGATTTTGTCTCAGGAGAGTGGAACACGTGTTGAGTCGACTTCCTCCGTGGAAGAGCTGGGTGAGGAGGTTAAGTGCGTTTTCTTTGTGCAGTACCCATTAAACTTCAATCAGAGATACAGAAAGAAATTTCCTTTAGGCTGATATGGAAACAGGTATTGGTTTGACTTTAATAAAAGTCATAACTGATCTCTGTGAGGTCTCCTGTGGAATGAGCTCGGCAAAATTCAGGCAAGTCTTTGGAGGGCAAAAGAGTCCCTGTTAAACACCGCGTTATCCCATAATTCCATTATGGAGCAGGATGTCTGGTAGCTGAAAGGTCTTAACACTGTGGTGTTTGTTATTGGAGGAGGTAGAGCCACTCCTGTATGCAAAAATGTTCTATTTATGGAAACGTTATTGCCCACAAATTTAAGAACTCAATGATTTAAACCAGTGCTGTGAATTCTCCTGATGCTGTCGGTGCCCTCATGTAGATGACATTCGGTGCTGAGGCTGCTCTGACTTGAGGCCAGATCCCTTATTTAATGAGCACCAAAAAATGTCCACTTCTGAAGTGGACTCAGGACTGAATCTGGGGGAAAAGTAACAGAGAACCCCAACTGTGGGAAATGCTGCAAGACGGTGAAGACACTGCTGCTGTGATTTACTTAAAAGGTCAATAAATAGTTGTAGAATTATTTTCATCGTACAGAATGTTGTCCATCAGCGTATTGTGCACATCTCAGTTTCTGTTTAGTTCTCCTAGATATCAGGGAGCAACCCTGTGGTCCAGGACAACAGAGATACTTCTCAGTGCAGATGAGGACATCTGTTCCATGGCATTTTTTGCTGCACCAGTCCTTCCTAGGTAACGTTGCTTAGAAGTGATTAAAAGAAAATTGAATTTAACTAGATGTTAAATATTAAGCCAAGAAATTATTCCACTTTTGCATTATGACTTCCAGTTTCTTTCATCCCATTTGCTTTTTTGCACAGGACCTTTTTTCTGAGTCACTGGCATAGACGTATTTCCAAGCCCACATTGTAGGTTGCAGTTTTCAGAGGGCAGTGACCATTTCAGAATATTAATTTTGCCCTTTAAGTGTGACTTTTGCATTGTGCAGCCCATGTGATACAGCAGCAATCTTAACAGTGTTCAGAGTGATGGACAAACTGGAATTTGAGCTGCTGGGTGCCATCTGTTGGGGCTCTGCCCATGACTCCTGCTCCTGTTGGGTTCTGCAGGTGCTGTGTGCTCTTGGGCATCAGTAGTTCGTTAACTCGAGTTATGTCTTCACAATATAGATGAAGTATCCACTAAATGAAACAAAATAATTAATTACTGAGCACAATGACACCGTTTAGCCCTAAATTTTCCCAACTAGAAGGATTAACTAAGTATGTAATACATCACTGAATGATTTAACGGAGCATCATAACTCTTTTCTTCTCACCATAAATTGTAACCTGGAATTGTTTTTGTAATGCTAATTGCCTTATCTTCATAAATTCTACAGTCTTACATAATTTAACTAGTATTGTAGCAGGATTTCCCAAGAATAAAAAAAAAAAAAAAAGCAGGTGCCGTCAACGGCAATTTAAATAAGAAAAGACACGTTAAGTGGTTCTTCTTTCACTAGTAATAGAAATTAATTAGCTTTGAGCTGCTTTGGAGGTTTTACATTTTTTGCTGTAGCCTGCTATGTTTTATAATTGTATGGAAAGTAGTTTTGATTTGATCACATTATCTGGTGTGGGGGTTCTGCTGGAAGGCAGAGGTACATACATCAAACGTCAGCCTGCTGCTGCTGTGGAGGCTGCAGAGGATCAAGAGTGTAAATTCAGATCTTCTGAGTCAGGAGTTGCAGTGAAGTGATGTTGTGCCACTGCCTGAAATCTGCTGAGTGCTTCCCGCAGAACCAGGAGCACTGCAAACTAAATACAGCTGCTTGGACTGGTTCAGTCCTGCTGTAAACTGGGGAAAATAGAACTGATTTGTTCAACTAAAACTGCACAAAATCAGGGAGAGCAGCCCCGCATCTGAACTACAGCCACTGTGTCTATGCGTGCACTTGGTTTGTCACTCATACAAACCCTAATGCCAAAGAGCTCTGCTCTATGTGTGCACTGGGACCAATGGAGTGCAGTGAGTGTGGATTTGTGCAGTGGAATACAGAATGTCTTGGATTGGAAAGGACCTCAAGGATCATCAAGGGCCACCAACCTCCAGATCTTGTACTAGAGAAGGTTGCCCAGAGCTCCATCCAACCTAGTCTTGAACGCCTTCAGAAATGGGGCATCCACACCTCTGTGGGCAGGCTGTTCAGTAGGTGCTGGGAGTCAAGCTGTGTGTTGCAGCAGCCTAGTCCCTCAGCCTGGCTATGTACAGTGGTTGGGAGCAACCTCTGGTTTGGTTTTCTGCAAAGGAACTGCAGTAGTGCCCTCCAGGACAGCTCACCAGGGGCTGACGTGCAATAACGGTGACCGTGGTGGTGGTGAGAGCAGTGCTGGTGGTGGCAAAATACAAAGCATTTGCTCTCAGTGTGCTGCTGATTTGCTTATCTTTTAAAAGAAGCACGATTCTGTTTATGTTTTCACTGACGTCTGATTACTCCAGAAAGACTGTTATTTTTTCAGTGTCACATTACTGCTAATCTGTGTGCTTGACATCGCAGCTGTATTAATAGGATGTGGCCATTAGGAAATGCAAGCCAGTCCTGTGCTGTGTCCCTTGTGCCAGCCTTACTTCTCATGTGTGAATTACAAGTAATAATTAGCTCTTTAATGTGAATTATTCTCAGATCTTGGTCTGACTTTGTAATAATCATTTAGTTTCTCTTACTCCTTGGTCGTTTTTGTATAGAGATAATTGCCAGATCCTGTTCCTATTATTGATAGTTGCAGAAGAGTGTATTTCTTTACACTGAATGTATAAGTTAGGAAAAAAAAACCACATTTTTATTTAAAATTCAGGATGTTGTTACTTTCCTGAAGACATACATTTTACCTTTAATATCAAGAGTGAAAGATCCAACTGTTCCAAGGTGTGCCAAGACTCAAACAGCATGAATTATACTTCCTACATATATGGAGAATAATGTTCAGTGTACTAACAGGCATTGGCAGGTCCGTGTCCTGCTTTCAGGTGTGAGGAGATGTAGCAAGGCTCTACGCCTTCTGTATCTGAATTAATGAGATGGGATCCTGAATGCAGCTTATGAGGCTCAGTGTCAGGCTGGAGGCAACCACGGGAAGCAGAAACTGCTGATGAAATTTGCTGTCCTTTGTTGGCTCCTGAGGTGAAGTGTTGAGTTCCCTGCTGTTGTCCAAAAGAATAAACAGAAGCCAATGTAAGACTGGAAAGGTATTCAAGAGATGGGCAAGTAGAGCCTGGAGAAGCAAGGTTCCATTCCTCCTTCCAGGGACTGTCACAAAGGAGTAGAAGATGGTATCAGACCATTCTGTGGCTGGATGCAGCTGGGAGAATTTCAGGAGTTGGTTCCCTAACCAATTCAATCTCAGTGCTGACTTTGCAGCCATTCAGACCCCTCTTACATGGCACAAACACTAGGAGCTTCTTCCCAATGAAAGTGCAGGTGCCTTGTGAAAGTAAAGCTCATAATGCCAGTTACATCAGAAGAAGGAAAACACTCAGAATAACCCAACAAACAAAACTTAGGCCGTAATCAAGGAAAAGAAATTATTTTCTATGTCCAACATATTTGTGGCGATATTTAATTACTGTAACGAGAGCTTGGAAAATCTGAATGCAATCTTATGCTTTAATTCAACATGAGTGAAGGTTTTTATTTACGTCAAAAAAGGGTTCTCCTGCTTTGCTGTTGGCTGTGCAGGTGACAGAAACTAGGGGCCACCCCTTCCATGCAGCAAAGCCTTTGCTCCCTCCCAGCCTGACTCGGAGGTTTCTTAACTCTTCCGTCAGAAGAAATTTCATTTCAATTGACTCATGTCACAACTACAGAAACGTTGTGAATAGAGTGACATGAAGGAACTGTGGCACAAAATTGAGACCTTGCCATGGGTCTGACACAATTCACAAGTGGCCTCTTCAGCCTGGGTGAAGGGAAAAGTCAAACATTGCGGTAAGCATCCAGGTCCCTTGGTCTCTCTTTTGTACCTTATTTACATAGAATAGAATTTGTTCCTGCACCTAGATGAAGTGCACTCGGCAACCAAAATGGTTTTTGGGCTGTGGCTGGCCTGGCGTGGAGCCTCAGTGTAATCACTGGGGTACAGTGCTTGCTGTTCTTCTTTAGGTTAAGCTTAAGAAGAGACAAAGGGAAATACATGTTGGCTGACCTCTGGCCCCCGTACAAAATATAGAGAGAATAGAGATGAATCTCCAAAGCCTGCTGGCATAGCAAAGTGCTTGGGATTCCACGAAAAAACCATCATGTATTCCCTAAATAGTTCATTTTGTTTTCTAAAGTTCGGAAAAACTCACTTTATTGAAATGCATGTTGTTGCATCGATTTTTCTAAAATACACCTTGTTATCTTTTCTTTGGTAATTGGTGACTGGTAATGACTTTGGCAATTTAACATGTTCTTGCAGACACTTTTCCCATTCCCCCAGATAACTGAAGTCAAGAGAGAGGGCCTGTCTGTCAATCTGTGATGCCTGTCAACTCGCTTGATTGGCAGGTTTTGGTCCCACAATAGAGACCATTTCTGCAGCCCCCGTTCTGTTATTTTCTTCTTCCTTAATACTTGTGGGGGATGGTGTTTGCTTTATAATCTGTGTTTAAAATCCGACTTGGAATGAGGCCAGTTTCTAAGAAATTATCACAAAGTCTTGTTAGCTTTGCATCAAGAATATTCTCTGGAGAGTTTCTTAAGCTGTGATTCCACCTTCAGAAATTACCTTTGCTCGAAACCTAAGCTTCATTCTTCAGCCAGAATCCCCTTCAAAATCCAACAAAGAGGCTGTGTGGTTTGCTGCCTATGTTTTGAGACAAGAAAGGTCATTTGTTCATGCTTTATTTTATTTGGGAAGTTCTTGCTTGTGGGAGAACTGGCACTGAAATTTTTACATGTAATGAATGTAGGCAAAATCCATGAGACTGAGAGCAGGGAGGGGATAGTGGTGCAAGGAGGAAGAAGGTGGGAAAACAGAAAATGAAGAAATATTCTAGAGGAAAAGTAGTTTAATATGTACTAGCTAATGAGAAATGTAATCCATAATTGCTCATCCCCAAAATTAGGTGTTCTTACAAGCATCCTAATTACTTTGTGCTATTTCACTTAGTCGTGAATTAGGGCCGTGCTCTGCGATTGTTTCTTGAATGAACTGTACATAAAATTTTCTCTATGGTGATAGGAGAGTGATAAGAATTTGTTTCTGTGTTTACAAAAAAAGTAGTAAATGTTGTGAACAGTTCATATTCAATTCAAAAGTTTAATGTTTAAATCTTCAATTCTTCTTCAAATCCGAAAGGATCTCTCTACTAAAATGAAGCTCTCTCTGGTAGCTCTGTGCCCACAACATCAGGGTTTGAACACAGAGAAAAAAGAACAGCGAAATTTGAGTTTCTTGTTGCACATATTATGGAATAGAGTGAACAAATCAGCCCCCAGATAGAATCCAGGAAGCTGGTGGGTAAACAAATGGCTGACATAATTTTGTTTTGCATTTACTATCTCCATTATATCATGGGGGTTTTGGCTATCTGCAGAGATTATTGATAGACAGCAATCTTTATTTCAGGGAAATGAGTGCTGATGGAAATAAACTGTGGATGTGTGGATGTGTGTGAGTGTCTGTCTCTGTTACACACTGGATCTTGAGGTGTCTTCTCTTGTTTTTTTCTGCAGTTTGCCCTCCCTGTTCTGATGCATGGAGCACTCAGTCATTCAAAGTAATGACCCTGAATGTTCAGAGTCATACTGCTGGCAGCTGTGCTGCAATGTGCTCATGTCCATCCCTGTGGCCATACAAAGCAGTGGTGCTGGGTAGCATGGCAATGAAGGGCAAGAAGGAACAAAGCAAGCAGCAGAGGTGCTAGCATGTATTTCAAGGATAGGGGAACAAGTATGGGGGAACACAGAAGCTTTGGACTTCTGAGTTCTCTGCCCGAGTAATAAATTCTGTGTGTCAGGAAGAGACAGTTACCCCGATAAATAGAGTGGGTGACGTGCCTGCAGTGTCTTGGGTTTGTTTGGGTTTGGATGCTGTTAATCATAGAACAACCTGGATTGAAAAGGGCCTTAAAGATCAGCCAGTTTCAATCCCCGTGCTGAGGGCAGGGTCACCAACCACTAGAGCAGGCTGCCCAGAGCCACACCCAGCCTTGCCTCGGATGCCTCCAAGGATGGAGCATCCACAATCTCCCTGGGCAACCTGTTGCAGTGCGTCACCCCCTGAGTGAAACATTTCCTCCTAACATCTTACCTAAATCTCCCCTATTTAAAACCATTCCCCCTTGTTCTATCACTATCAGCCCAGGTACACAGCCGTTCCCCCTCCTGTTTATATGCTCCCTTTGAGTACTGGAAAGCCACAATGAGGTCTCCCTTAATCTGGTTTAGAATTAGAAAGAGCCATTCTGGGTAAAAATGAGCTCTTTCCTCGCGGTGTTTTCTGCAATTAAGTGGCCACACATCAGAGCACACAGGCAGTGTGTAGGAGCAGTGGGAACCAGCAGAAATCCATCTCCAGTCAGTGCCTGCCCGAGGAAGGCTTTCCTGTCTCTGTGAGCTGCTCAGAATATGCACTTTGTGGAAAGTTGTAATTTTGTACGCTTCAGAATAGGGGGCAGTAAGGTCACAATATTCCTTGAATGCTTTTTCTGCTACTGCTGAAGTACACGGTGTTAATATTGTTTAGAATGGCTGCACTTTTGCTTTTGAGTCAGGCCACACCTCTGGCAGCACGATGAGCAGCTCCATATGGACAAGATGCAGAAATGGTCCACAGCCACCTTCAGCACCACTGAAACGTGGCCATTCACGCCATGCTGTTAACATTTGCACTGTTGTTTCCATCTCTGTCTGTGTGCATCCCAACAAGACTTCGTAGAGTTCTCCCACAGTGATGTGCAAAGCTGTTGCACTCCACTTAGAAAGGTGGGTGTGGAAAGGGGAATGTTGAAAGGGTACAGAATTGGTGGTAAGGAGATGTGCAGGAAGGAGCTAATGACAGCCTTTGTCAGCAGTGGTCCCAAAGCTGCTGCAGGTCCAGGGCAGCTGGGAGAAGGAAGAATGTAAAGTAGCTGGTCAGTGGTGAGATGCATCCATGCAGCCATCTGTCTGTGTTCTGAACACGATTAGTGATGATCAGAGCCTCAGCATCTCAGTTTGGAAGGAGCAGGGCACCCTCAGCAGTGTGCAGCATCACTGTGGTTACTGTGCTGGGGTGGCTGTGTCACGTTGGTGTGTGCATCTCTTGATGGACTTGCTGGGCTCTGTATAGGCAGCCAGAACCTACATCACACGGGCAGATCTGAACCTGAGAACCTGCATCTCATGTCTGAAACAGCTGAAAATTCGAACAGCTTTATGAAAACAGCATTTTAAGCTACAGCAAAGCAGTTTTTTTCTAATTTCGCCTTGACTGAACAGCTGCGATGGCCTGCAGCAAATCCAACCACTGCTGAATTCATGGACAAGCTGCTGTGCTGGAGGTGTAGGCTTTGCACATGCTGCACTCAGACCAGGTCTCAGTCTGTATTCATTTCTGCAGGAGGTGTATTCAACCTCCTGGTCATCACTGTCCAGAGTCTGATGGTGGAAGCTCTGATTTTGTAGCATTGGATATATTGATAGATTTATCTCATGTGTTATACTTATCTGCCATGTCTGAGGACACTAATGAGTTGTTTTCAGGGACTAATGGGAACTGTAATGGCTAATGGATGTGTACAGCATCGCTGCGTTTCGCTGTGTGATAATGTGAGCGCCAACTTCAGTCCCTTAAAATCTTCAATTGGCGCAATCGGAGACTTTAATTACATTTCATCAGACAATAAAAATCTCAGAGGAATCAATGAGGAGAAGATGACGATCTTGCCAGAGTGACCAGTTGCTCTAATGGATGCTTTCAATGGATGTTGCAATCTTCAGCAATCTTTTACAGTCCTTTGAGAGCTATGTTTAAAACGGACCAAGCTCAAGCCAAACCTTTTCCTCTTTCCTCCATGCTTCCCACTGACCAAACTGTGTATCTCACAGGAAGTTGTCACAACCACAGCCTTGAGGAAAAAAAAGTTGTCCCAATGTTTGTGTTGATCTGATTCATGAGATGGACTCATCATTTGGGAACCCTTCCAAAGAGGGAATGTGTCCCTCCAGAGGAGGTTATAGACACAGGAGATCTATCAGAGTGACTCAGTCCATTTTATGTGTTTGCTTTTGAAGATTATTTATTAATGAAAATGTACCAGTAGATTTGTAGAAGTCATAAGGCACTGACTTCCATTTCCTGTTGGCCTGCATTTTGGACTAGGCAGTTTTTTCTTTTTAGCTCAGATGTGTATATGTCTTTATAAGCATCAGAGGGGTTATTTTATTTATTCGCTTTATTTTAATTAGTTATTAATTTGAGTTTAAATAATGAATGATTCTTTTCTAATTGTCCAAAAAGTTTTCATCAAACTGCATTTGAATGGAAAATAACATTTGAGATAGAACAAATTACAATCCCTGTTATTGTGGCTTTTGTGGCAGAGCAAGAGACCAAACCTAAATACGTATTTCCCGCTGTTTTTAATTTTAATTAATTACTATTTTCATTGGAAGGAAGCATTAGATTTAATTTTATAAACATTTAGATTTAATCTGGAGAAACTGTTTATTCCTTTGGTTCCTGGTATATTGTCATCACATCTTTACTGGGTCATAAAAGGCAAAGAGTGATGTAGATCTCACTCAATAGAAGCAATGTATTGCTTCTGGGGGAATAAGCTGAGATTATTTCCCAACAGTTTATTTTTGTTCTTATAGTGATTTCACTAAGTTTGTGGCACGAATTACAGTGCTCAGAATAATCTGTGCAGCAGATTAAATCCATGTGGGTTCTGCTGACAATGAAGTATAGTTCATAGCTAAATTAAAAAGAATTTATTCCCATTTTGAAGTCAAAACTACCACTTTTATAACAAAATAGTTGAATTCATGCTCAGTTATCTACAAATACATTATTTTTGTCTGTGGCCTAAAATTACATTGGCTGGTAAGTTAGGAATTTGGGGTGGTGTTGGAAGGAGTCCATGTGAAATGTTTGAACCACAGCAGTGGACAGGAAGGTGGGAGCTCAGAGACTGAGCCAGAATCCCTCTTGGGTCCACGAGGAGAGAAATGTGGGAGTGGTGGACTCGTTACCTTGATCTGGTGAGGCTGGATCTGAGGATGAGGATAAACATGTGAGCTGAAAAGGACGGAAGCACTGCCCAGAGCAGAGCAGTGCACTCAGGGAGCTGAGTGTTAGAGTGAGCCAGGAGTTTTGCTACAGACTGATGCCTTCTAGATTAGTTTTTCAATAACTGTAACATCTGCTTGTGATTTGGGGCTGCACATTCCTTTGCATGCACATTTGAAACATATTTACAATCACCATTCCTCGCCTCAGAGAAACTGTGTAAGTTCTACCTGCTTCTTTCTCTGGTTTGGATGTTCAAATGAGAAAGGAATACTAGAGATCGCTTTCTGCTGCTTTCTTGCTGTACAGTCCTCTTATTTCTGACCCCCACTATTGGTGGGCTGCTCGGTCCTTGCAGTGCTTTCTCATTCTCTAAGTTCTGCCGTTACTTATGCAAAAAGAACTCATTTCTCTCACTCGCACACCGGGAGCAGCTGTATGCATTCGGTCCCCCAGTGAGCACAGGGAGCACCCTGAGGTGCTGGTGCTGCACCGACCCTTTTTCAGCCCTCTGTTGCATGGATCCTGGCTGGCATCTCCTGTGCTGTGTAGTGAGCCAAGGCTCTGCTCTGCACTCTGCTGGGGAACGCATGCAGGGAGCGAAGGCGTCGACAACTGCAGTGCCTCATGTGTCTCTGCTTGCCTTATTCTCTTCTTCCTTCGATGTTTTTGAGTGTGCAGATGTTTCCTGGTTAGTTATTATTTAAGTGAGCAGCTTCTCGCTAACATGTTAATTAAAACTCGCTGTCCAGAATCTCTTGGTACAATTTGCAGTGTAATCTGTAGCCTCTAGTGCATCATTGTATCTCTATTAAAAGGAATTCTGTGTAATGATGCTGGGATTTAATTAGTTTCTTTGCTGGTGTTGTAAAACATAGTGATAAATGAGCTAACAGGTCCATGGATCATTATTCTACTAGAGATGAGCTTATTAGCTGATTATGAATCATTAACAAAGTCTACATGGGATTTGCTTATCTAATTCAACACAATTTTGAACATTCAATACTCCACATTCATTTCTTTCAACTACCAACATTGTATTTAGATTGTAATCTTCACATCCTTTCTTCTGGACATTTTTTTTTTTTCCTTAGTATTGAATTCTAATTATATTGCAAGTGCTGCAAGAAGACCCCGCATCCATACACGGTGAATGGAAAGCCATTGGAAGGCTTTACATGATGGCATGCTGCCATTTGGTGTGGGCTGTGCTTGTCATTGCCCACCTGGTGCTGCAGGGAAGAAGGAAACATAGGCTCTTCCCAACTTAGGCTTGTTGTAGTGCACTGGGAGCAAAGAGAAACACGCTGCTCACAGATGGAGCTGCCTGTGCACCTGGGGCACTGCTGCACTGCAGGGAGATTTCCATTTCAGGTGTGTGTGGCCCTCGTAGCATTGGTGTTGGTTTCAGAAATCGTGCAAGTTTGGAACACAGAAGTAATGCGGTTCATGGAGAAATATTTGCTTGAGAAATTTTCTGAGAGCAAAATATTCATGGATGTGGTGCTGGGAGTTTATCTGCAAATAAGTGGAATTTCAGTTCTATTTCTCTTTGAATATCTGCAGGTGTTTGATAAAGTATTCCAGCCTTGCCCTCCCTGCTGCTCCCCTTTCACTGACTCAGACAGGTCGCATAGACAAAGGGGATGCAGCAGGTCTGTCTTTGGTTCCCAACCACTTCTGCCCACCCATGGTGCTTTGCTGGGCTGTTCCTACCCCTGCCTTGCCTGCAGCTGCAGAGAAATTGGGAAGTGCCTCATCCAAAGGAAGGTTTAGATTGGATGCCAGGGGGAAGTTCTTCACAGAGAGAGTGGTGAGGTGCTGGAACAGGCTGCCCAGAAAGAGAGGTGTGGATGCCCCATCCCTGGAGGTGTTCAAGACCAGGTTGGATGGAGCCCTGGGCATCCCAGTCCAGTACCAGATCTAGAGGTTGGTGGCCCTGCCTGTGGCAGGGATTTGGAGCTTGGTGATTGCTGCTATCCCTTCCAACCCAAAACATTCTGTGATTCTACTGTCCTCCCTGTCTGAAGTTCCCGTGGCTTGAATGCCCCAGTGTCCCATTCGGAAGGCAGGCACTTTTTCTGGATGTGCTTTGGCTCTCAGAAATGTGGCTGACATTGACAGTGACCTCTGTGGAACCTGACATTGTCGCTTCTCTGCAAAAGCCTGTTAACAATTCTTCAGGAAATATCCTGGCAATAATGTAAGAAGAAGATGAGGGTGATGTTGATAGCAGAGTTGTAGCCCTCATCTACCGTTCCATAAATACAGAGTTAAGAAATCAGGATGTTCCTCCAAAATTGGCAGCTGAAAGTGGGTACAATTTTCTCACGATTCTGGCAGGATCCCTCTCTGATGAATATACTATTTACAAAGCCATTAGTTCTAATCCTTTTTGATCTTTTGTTTATCATGTCAGAGTTAAACATTACTTGGTTTGTCCCCGTGGGAGCAAAGAGCGTACTATTTTTGTTTCTGTGTTATTTCCTCTCACTGAGACAACCTGTTATTTCTCCCTTTGAAACAGACTTGGAAAATGACAGATGAATTTCCAGCAGCAATGACATTTCCTAATAGTAAAGCAGGTTGGTATTGCAAAGATGCCACCATGAAGAATAGGAGAATCAGGAAGGCGTGGATTAAAACAAAATAGGGTCGTAATGTTGAGAGAAATGCTTGAACTGTTCAGCATCCTCCATGGTGCAACCAGAAAGCTCATGGGTGAGCATAAGCCTTTACTTCATCTGCTGCTTACATGAGCAGAGGACCTTCTCAGCCTTGTGTCATCAATGATGATGAATTACAGCATCATTAGCTGTGTTCAAATATTTGTATAGTTGCAGTTTTGCATTGCACACCAATTTATTAATTTTAAACCACTTACTCTATTTCTAAATGGAGATGCTTTTATAAAATAACTTAATCCATTTTATTTGGGATTTTATAAGCAATAAATCGGACGTAACACCAGTATCAAAACATCAAATTGTATTCTTTTGCAATCAGGATAGACTTCACGCTCTCAAAAGTAGTTTTATTTTCCTCAAAACAATTTATTTTTTTTGTTATGAGTATGAAGTGTCTAAATCCTAAGAATCACCGTGGATCGTGTGTCTGGTGTCAGTCTCCCTATACTGGCATTATGATGTGCTTGGGAAGTGATGGGGCTGTTTGCTGTGGGGCACATGCTCAGATTTCATAAGCAGTGGGATTCGGACATTGGAATGAATTGAAACAAAGCAGGTTAATTATTCAGGGACCTCAGACTAGAAGAAGTTATGTCTCAAATAATGCATCGTGGGTTCTCATTATAACCTGAATGTTGCTAAATTACTGCAAGCATTGCCCCTGCTCCTAGAGCAGTGTTTTCTGTTTGATTAGAGGTTTGTTCCCCTTTTCAGTATCTATTTGGCTATTTTCAAATACAAGGTCCTTTTCTGATACACATTAGTACCTCGATAGGGATAAAGTGGTATTTCTGCTTCATGACCACTGTTTTCTGGGGTCTGTACAGCTTGCATGAAATGTAGTAAAGCAGCAATGGTCTTTGGAGATCGTTATTAGCACCACTCTAAATAGGTAGAATATCTAATAGCAGAGAGCAATATTCACAAAGCTTCGTGTTCTGAAGGTGATGTCCTTCAGCAAAGGACAACGCATGGTTCTTAGTTCAGCACTTCTGTCAAGTCTGTGGCAGTCATTTGATTTCACTTTTATACATATGCTTAGGTGTTCAGAAAATTACTGTATGTAGAAGAGAAGTCCTGAATACTATGAGGCTAGGTCAACAACAAGGAGGTGGATTTCCCCATTCTGATTGCTGATGTTTCCTGTGATCTGACTTTATTCTGACTTTGACTTGCTTCGGAGTGAGCAGCAACATGCACAAATGTACGTGCCATTACATGCTTGATTTCCACTGTAACAGATCTTGTATTTGCTCACAGTTTCTCATGTGCTGCACGTGGAAAAATGTTGGCAATTTCATTCCAAAGGAATGAGGGAAAGACTGAATATATATTTTCTTTTTAATTTTACGAACAATCAATGCTGTTGGTTGGGTTGGAAGCAAACCCCGTGTATGATTTGTCCTCCCTAGTGCTTGCAAGTTTCCTGTATCCCTCCAGAGTCCTCCTGATCACACAGCAGCAGATGTTTTGGGCTTAGCAGAAAGCAGCAATGTAGGTCTTGGTGATTTAGGGGACAAATTGTAACCAAATCATTACAAAATCCAAATAAGCTCATTAGAATGACATATAAAAAAAAGTTGTTGAGTCTCAGGTGCCATGAGCCTCAGTAGGGAAGGGAGTGGAGAGGAACCAAGCCCCCACATGAACTTCTCACCTCTCCTAATGTTTCTGTACAAGTGTGTAAGAAAAACATGATGGTTCACGTTGGGTCCAGTCATTGATCTTGGAACATTTCATTGCCTTTCATTCATGTTCTTCATACTATGTTTCATATAAGGTGCACAGAGCTGTCCTTACCTTAAACATGATCAACTTGTGCCACAGAAATCAGAGCAGCTCAGCTCTGGAATTTTATTGTTGAGCTGTAATGAGGTTTCCCCTGGAACTGTGGAATCCTACATATGGGTTTTAATTACCTCCAACAGTTATTTAATGGAGATTTAATAAGACAGTTATTGTATGTTAATTAAATGTCAACAGATTGCTAAGAGGATTTTGCAATTATTGAAGTTTACTAATTATTTGATAGATAAATCAATTTCTCATGTAAATAACTCACATCCATGTAAGCAGTAAATATGCCAGTAGATAATATCTATTGTCATATTGAAATGAGAGATGTGCAGTGTCAGTAGGATTCTTGCACCTGTCCAGTACCGGTGGGAGGAAAGCACTCCACTCCTCCAATGCCCAACTTGTGTTCCTGGCACGCTCTGTGCATTCAGCACCACACAAATGCATCTGAACATTCCCTGTATTACCAATTACGAATCAATCCTCAGTGTATTAATGAAGAAAATAGTTGTAATCAGCTCTGTTTTATGCAAATAAAATACAGCCCTCAGGCTCCTGGTCACTTGCCAGGGCAGTGTGTGAGGAAGGCTCAGAGAACAGGAGGACACCTCCAGAAAGCTATTTCACTGCAGAAGATCCTTACTGCTACTTAAGTTTTGTAGAGATCTGTGAGCTTCACACTGACAGTCCTGCTTGAGCCTAACTCAGCAAAAATACACCTGATGTGCAGCTCTTAGAGGTGGGTCAGGGTCCTGAGAGCCACAATAATTGTGCTGGAACACAGGCACTGGGGTGATGGCATCCCAGGTGGGAAGGTGAGTGGTCTGGCAGTGAGTCTCACTGCAGCTTGAAGTTTTCAGTGACCCTTTGGGAAAGCGCAATGCTGGTGATGTTAAGTTTTTGTTCAGTAATGCTTTCTGTGATGCATTCAGAGGTTCAGTGCTGGGTGTAGGTGGCTCAGCACTTATAAACCGGAATGGCTGATCTGCTTTTAGTTGCTGCAGGTAAGCAGTGAGCCTGCAGAGGATGAAGGACTGAGAAACTGGAGGGACTTGAAATGACCTGGAGCACAATTTAGCTCAGAAAATGCTAACAAATACTGAATGGCTTAACTGAGTTGAGGAGCCAGAACCTGGAGTTGTGCTCTTTGCTGTGTGGGACAGAGAGCTTCTTGAAGCTGGTTCAACTGAAGTTGAATTTTTCTCCTTTTCTAGTTACTTGCCTAATAAAACATTAATCATGGGCTCATTTTTCAGATAACTCCCCTGTGGGACATGAGACAGTTCATGATTTCTAAAACAAAATAGAAATTAGATGGGAAAGGAATGTGTAAACAGCAAGGAAGCTGAGCGCCTGGGCACACTGAATGAAAGACAATCAATAATAATTCTTTATTTTCCTTTAAGGCTTGTGACATGAGTGTTTTAACTCATGTGTGTGCTTTACCTTCTGCTCCTCTAAAAATATTTGAGAGTCTATGTTTGTTCAGTTCCATTGCAGAATTGAGGCTCTACATCTGCAAATGCACTTTTATTCAGAAGGACTGGCTTCTAGCAGTCTTTCTGTGAAGAGTTTATACCCCACTAAAATATTATTCACAGTTCTAAGGAAAAATGGCCATGTTAGATCAAGATGCTTGCAGATGCAACAGTAAATCTGTTTGGAAGTACGACACAGAGCTGGGCAGGTGCTGCACAGTTTCTGTCAGTGCTGCCTTCTCATCCTTTACTGCTTGCTCCAGTGTCATCTCTATTGTTCACCATGCAGGCATTCTGTAGGCTGAAAACAAAATAGCTGAATCAAGAACCTTAGGCTAAAGCGAGAGGATGAATTCCAGCTCCTCTGTCCCAGCCAGCCCCCAGTGATTGGTGAACCGACTCTTTGATTCTGCTATATCATAGCTTTCTTTTCTTTTGACTAGGCCATTGTCATATTGCTGTTGACCTCTAACCCCACATATACAAACCTGAACTCTGGATTAGGCTTCCCAGGGAATAAACTATGGGCAATGTTGAACTACTAGCTAGAATGAGGGGAAATGGTTCATGCTGCCATAGTAACGTGACCTTGTACTGTCTGTCTGGAACAAAGACGGTTTTCTTGTCCTTTTTTCTGCCCCTGTGAGTGCTGAAGACCCCCGCTGTTACTCCACTTAGGGAGGGGGTGAGCACAGTGCACCACGCGGTGAAAAAAGAGCTCGCTCTCCCCTCCTTAAAGTAGGGCACTCATTTAGAAAACGGGGAAATCGGGCGACCAGGACAATACAAAAGAAAAAGAAAACAACAACCAAAGCAAACAAAAACAAGAGGTGGAGACATCTAGGTCAATAATTGAGTTTGGACTTGGTGAATTTCACATCGCCATCTCTTGTGCTAGATATTGCAGCTCTTAATCGCTTGTATTTATTCCTCCTCCAGCCCTTCCCATGTTATCTTAGAGAAATGTTGGATAGAGGGATGCCACCCTGAGAAGAAGTGTGCTGGTCTGGATTCTCTTCCAGCTGCTGCCACTGCCTTGCCACATGGCTACAGACATTTTTTTTCTCTCCTATGAAACACTGTTTTCTGAACATGGGAGTGCTGCTGTCCGATGGTCTGGAATGTGCACATGAAAAACATCAGTGAATTTGACAGAGAGTTGTTAAGTTCTGCATCAGAGGTTTCTGGTACTGGTTGGTGTTACAGCTGGTTGTGTGGTTGTTTTCTTTGGGGATAAAGCACAGATTGGTGTGAAGTTTAAGGAAATATCTAAACTGTTGAGGACACTGATGGTTGACATGTTCATCACTGTTATGAAATCAGATGAGACATTGTAGGGGGTACAGCTTGAAGCATACCAAAACAGTCAGGAAAGGCGACTGAAAGGACTGGGAAACGTGGCAGAGGTTCTGCCTTTGGTTGCAAGATTCCTCTGAGCCACTCCTGAAACGATTCCTTTCACCTTCCAAATTACCCACGGTATAGAGAAGTGAAATAACCATGAGGGATTGCAAAGAAACAGTACTTATGAGATAGAGAAGGCATTAAACAACGAGTGCAGTTCAGTGTAAATTAATGTGAAGTGATCTATAAGAGAGAAAAAAATTCAGAATGTCGTAGTGCCACATATAAAATGTTGTGTTCCCAACTGCTTGCTGTTGCTGAGGGTTAAGATGTTGAAGCTATCATAGGTACATCTGTGAAAATGTCAAACTGGCACTCAACTGTAGCCAAAAAAGGAATCCAAATACTACAAACTGATGGGAAAGGAACAGGCAGCAAAGTGGAAATGTGTTGTTATGACAGTGTGAAAGTCTGAGGCCTCCTGCACAGAAAATACTGTGCAGCTCTGCTGTCTGAAAGGGACATAACAGAACTGGAAACAAACCAGCAAGTGACACCAGCAATGGATAAAGGCATGGCACTGTTTCTATATGAGAAAAGACAGAGCAAGTTAAGATTTAGAGCATGGAAAAGACAAATGAGCAAATGCATGATAGAATGACACAGATAATCTTAAAGGCAAAAAAAGAAAATCAGTGAGTGCTGTTTCTTTCAGTGAACAATCTGGAGGCCATCAAATGAAGCTGCCATTCATCATGCACAAAATTAACAGAAGGAGGTGGTTGTGGAACTTCTTGTGTCAGGGAATGCAACCTTGGCCTCAAGAAGTCCCCACACTACAAAATACTGGGAGGTAGAGAAAGAATCTGTGTAAAACAGTAAAATACCATTACTCATTTTGTAATTTGTTCTTAGGCTGCTCTTGAGATGTAAGTTATTAACTCCTACTGGGGACATGGGTAGCTGGGTCATCATCTGGATGGTGCTATAGAGCCATGGGGTGGTTCAGAAGGAACCATTGGAATTTAGGAATTGCAGTGCAGGTTCACCAAACTCTGTCTGGCTCCGGGTGTAACTCCTGCAGTGCTGTGGCAAGTTGTTGCCATCTATGGCAGTGGTTCCTTGGTCTAGAGGCAGGGATGAGCAGGTAGAAACCAGTAATGCCTGCTTCAGCATATGGCAACGTGTCTAATTGATTGTTATTCACCTAATTT
Source organism: Odontophorus gujanensis (assembly GCA_013399175.1). Taxonomy (NCBI): domain Eukaryota; kingdom Metazoa; phylum Chordata; class Aves; order Galliformes; family Odontophoridae; genus Odontophorus; species Odontophorus gujanensis. The sequence continues at coordinate 287,131 of VXAB01008241.1, read as the reverse complement.
GCATGTGTCATTACATGAGGGGAAGGGTCAGGAGAGGAGGGCTGAGTTACGTGTTTTGTATCAATGATTACTGAATACTCTTCTGTCACCAAATCAGGGCTTTTTCAGTAATGCAAGAAGCCTTTATGGTTGCTATCCAGCAGCTTTCCCTTTGAATATCTGAAGATAAACCATAAAAATAGCAACACAAAAAATAGGTACTGGCCAGGGAAGGATAATTTTGCACAAGTACTGATACAGCTGTAGACAGGCTTCCACTTGAATGTCCCCTGTCCTTGTCTGGATCCCCACCCCAACCATGAGTTGGTGCGAAGAACAGAGAGAGATGACTGATTTGCACCAAGTCCTGCTGTGGGGAGGAAAGGAGGGCAGCCCTTCTGGGGACTCTCCAAATGCCCATCTTCTGTCTCCATCTCATCTTTTGTTCTGCCACTCAGAGAAGCGTTGCCACGTCCCATTCCTCTTGAAAGTGTGCAGTAAGATGGAGAATTGCATCCTTTGCCATCCTGCAACATTAGAAAGTCTCCTCTGGGGTTCTCAGAAGAGCAGCTTCAAATTATCCTCTCATTAGTGGTGATACATCCCTTTTGAACACCATGCCATTCCATCGTACTGTTCAGTATTGAACATTAGGAGATAACTGCCTTCACAACATATGTCATTACTCATTAAGGGACCCTTCCTGGATTATGGCTGAGGTTTAATGTCTTGTTAAAGATGTTTAACACTTACAGTTTTGTTTTTAATTTAGGAAGCAACATGATCAAAGTGTACCCTGAGAATTTCTCTCCGATTTTGTGAAATTTGCAGGTTGTCCTGTTCAGAGGAGGTGATCCTTAAATTGAATTGCAGCCCTCCAAGGCGTGTTTGGATGTCAAGCACTGCCATGATCTGACATGTTAATGGCTTTGAGGAAACAATGTGTTTCAGAGGTAATTGCTGAAGCAATGAGTTCCCAGCAATATTTTACTTAAAAGAAATGTGTTGCTCCTCCAATGTGAAGACTGGCAAAATGACACAGAGCAACTGAGTGATACAAACCTCTGCTTGCCTCTTAATGGTCATTAAATTCTTCTAATAGAGTGGATCAGGACCTTTATCCCAAACGTTGTTAGGAGCTCAGCACAGCATTAGAATCAGCCATGTTGTTGTTACTGTAAATGGACTTCAAAATGTATTTTATTAAAATAAGAAACACTTTAAAACTCACAGCATAAGACCAAAATGAGCTCCCTAAATGAAAACCCCACTGTTTGTCTCTTCCATCAAGGATCAAGTTCATCCTTACTAAATCAGCTCAGCCAGGGCAATGATCCACAGCAATCCTGTTGCTACGTGTTCAATGCTTGTCTTTCAGTTAGCATGCAGGAGGCAGGATGGAGAAGAGGGGTGGCAAAAGAGAATAGACTAGCTAGTGTGAAGGGAAGATGGTAAGTAGATGGATCCTCTAGACTTGCCTATTTGAAAAGTTTCAATGTGTCTTTGGAAAGGACTTTTGAGGAAAAAAAAAAAAAAAGAGTTATTTAACAATCACAATGAGTTTCTAGGCAAAATACATTCCTCATGCCTGATAATCAATCACAAAGTCTACAGGTATAAGAAGACTCCCACCTGATGACCCATGGATGTATTCAGAAAGTTCAGGGCCCAGTGACGTGTTTAAGACTGTGGCCTAGACCTCCGATATCCCCAAGGGCAAGTGGAAGGTGTCACTTTCCTCTCCTGTGGCCTTCAGTTTTGCAGTAGGCTAACCAACTGGGCTGGTCTTCTTCAGTGCATGTGCTGATAGTAGGGAGCTGCTGGCATACCAATATTTTTGCATTAGCACCAGACAAACCTTGAGTTGCTCAGTACTCAAAAGCTATCCCGAGTATGGGAAGCCTGACAAAGCTGTTCTGGGTGGGTAATATCCTTGGCTAGGTTGGCATGATGACAAGGCAACAGTTGCTAGTCCAGTGTAGGCATAAAAGATTTTTAAAAGACATTTTGAATACAAACCAATAATAGAATCGACAATAGTGATTATAACTAATGAAATCTGTTGTCAGTAACAGGGGGCTGTTCAGTGGTGCCTTCTTGGCTCAGGAAGGGATCTCTCTCTGCACTGTGGAACTTCAGGTACGCTGTACAGTGCAAACCTATGTGTGTCAGATGTGCTCTGTCATTAAAGCCTAAGACACTGATATAGGTTTGGGATTCCTTCTGTCCTAAACATTATTTTAACTTAGGTCTTTTGAGATGACAACAGTGTAAAGTCTTGTGCTGCATGGTTCAGTCAGTGGGTTTTGATGCCTTACAGAGGGATGTGACTTCATCTAGTTTGGAAGAAAATCCATGGGAAGTAACCTCAAAGATAAGTACAGGTGCGTGGTTTGTGAAATGGAAAGAGAAGGAAAGCTTTCAGAAATTGCATGCTGAACTGAGGGAAGCAGAGAACAGTCTCATCAAGGAGCAGTTGTTTTACAACCTTATACAAGGGATGTAGTTCTAACTCAGGCAAGCCAGTCACCAAATATGTGAACCACAGGGCTGCATAATAAGCTTTTAATGTCTACAAGACAAGGATTAGGTATTAAATATTCCTTCTGCTCACTGAGAAACAGTGCAGCCTTCCCAGTGACAAAGTAAACAGTCAGACCATGTCTTCAGGTGGGCTCATCTGCAGGTGGTATTTTAATATGTGATGTTCAACATGCTTTAGTACAACGCAGGCTGCAGCTCCGTAGTTACCAAGCACCTGTGTGTTAATACAAGTTCAGTGAATGAAAGTTTTCTGAGCTGCTTTATGGAAATGATCAGAAGGAAGGAAAGGCAGCACATGCTCTATATTGGCAGGTAGGATGGTCCAGGTGTGATAAGTGCACATCAGAGAAGTGAGGTCTGTGATGCTCTGGCATTGTATGTACTTTTAATTCCCCCTAGATCAGCTCCAAGGGCTTTTCTTGCTTTCCTACCTGACAATGCCAACCTGATTTCACTCACTTCCTGGGCTCTGCTAAAGGAGTTATGAGGTTGGGTTCAATACTCCACCATCTAAATTCTTTCAAGATTATGCTCCTTCTCTATAGCTTCTTTGCTTGCATACGGGAATGCTCATTATCTGTATTGCCAGGGAGTGTGGGTAGCTTTAAGTACTGCTTGCTGTCTGAGAGGTGCCTAGACTTGCAGCATTCTAAATTCAGTTTGTCAAGGGATTTGTACAAGTCTCAGAACTGTGTCCTTCTGCTGAACCCTTTGTGACTCGAATTCTGAGATGCACTACTTCTGCTCTCGAGCCCTTTGCTTCATGGTGACCAAATGTTACTCTGTTAATGCTGCAGTAACCAGTATTGCCTCATTCCTTCTGCTTTTGACATTGCTGGTCCTCTGCTGAGCTCTCTTGCAGTGTTGGTCAAATTTACTATTAATGTCTAAAATCTCACCTCTTAGTTCATTTGTTTGAGAGAAGCACGACCTCTGACACCTTAATCACCGGAAGAGCTGGAAAGATATTTATGTTCTTCCCAATGGAGACATCTCTCCAGCTTTACTCATCGCTATGGCCTGGAAGGGCTGAATGTTACCAACAGGAGCACTGGGGAGAACTCTTTCCTAACCCTTTCTTGATGCTTCTCTAGGGACCTTCCCATTTTTAAAAATACCTTTGTGTCATTTGTGCTTCAGTGTGGAAAGGAGGAAATGATTCGTAGGACTTCCGATGGCAGCTGACTTGTGTGCTTACCTATCAATTCTACCACATTTTGGGGGAAAGAAATGCAAAAGCAGCTGCTCCTCATTCACAGTGCTGCAAGAGAGGACTGCAGGGCATGTTCTCCTGAGCTGAAATTTACATTTGCTAAAAACTGAACCAATATTTTCAGAAAGGCTTACGTACTGAAGTCATTGCGAAGGCCAAGTGGTAAATTGATAAATGAACTTTTTCTTTGGAACACTGGTTTTCAGGGCTTTTAACACTTCGATACGTAAATCTCTTGAGCAACTGGGAAGGAATTCAGCTAGCAACCATTGCTCTTTGGAAAGCTGTCTTTCTGCTTTTGGTATTACCACCTGAGTACTTCGTGAAAAATAATATAGCCTAAATTCTTCCATGACATCTCTTTCCAGATAAGTGGTTACATGTTCAGATTCACGGCACAAATAGTTTGCTCTTATCTAGTGCAGAATAGTGGGTAGTGCTGAGTGATCGCATGGACTGCAATTAAGCATGTACCAATCTGATCAGAATGCTCCCCCCCAGGGCCCCGTTCTGGATTGTGGCATGTGGTTTCCATGGAATCTTGCTAGGTGACTCAAGCTGTGGATTCTCCAAATGATTTATTTTAAAAGGCCCAGTTTATACACATGCATTGATGCAGAGGCAAATTTATGGCTAGAGGAAATTTTTTCTGTGGATTCAGTGTACGTGTGTGTGGGGAATTCCTGTTTGTGACCTGATGAGTACATAGTGCAGATAGGATGTATGTAACAGAGGTTACATGACAGGGTGAAGGTTCTCTTTCTTGTTGCCACGCAGCGCATCTGTTGATTGAAGCAAAGCTTCTAACCCTCCTCAGTCCCAATCTTCCACATTTATTTTTTCTGACGTGGTTATACTTTGTAAAATTCCCTCCATCCTCCTTCTGCTCCAGGTTCATTGTCAGTGTCTGCAGTGGTTGGCAGATGTGTAGGAAATCACAGGTTTAATGCTTCCAGGGAGAATGCAAAGTACCTATAAAGATATTCTTTTATCATCTTCAGGATGAATACTTGAAAAAGGGTTAAACAGCAGCCAAAACATTCACTGCAAGATCTTCAAAGCAAATCAGATTTTTTAATTATATCAAATTAAGGTTATTAAAAGTTAAGTTCTAAACTGAGAGCATTTTGCAATGAAAGGTGCTGCAACATCATTATTTCTCCCCAAAACACACTTACTGTACATTTCTCAAAGCCATCAGCCTTGATTGAAAGCTAATGAAAAAGCTGTCCTGCGTCAGTTTATTCCTTGTATCCATTAAGAATAATTACGGCTGAACAATTTTTGATGCCTGTAACCTTCGCAAGTGTTGCTAATGGCATTATAAATTGCTCCTTGTCCAATGACTACAGTCTGAAGCTTAATTCAAAAGCGCTCTGTCAACAGGGCTGATTTGTGTGGTTAATGAGTGCGTTTAAAACAACAGCCTCGGCTCATGCATCCTAATGTCGATAAGAGGATGTGGTTCAATAAAGAGGCTTGTCCGTAATAATTAGCAGCGACAAATGCTCTGGATTAGACCGATCGCAGCATTAATGACTCTGCTTTCAGCTCGTTACAGGAAAAAAAAAAGTTTCCAGCTCCAACTTCATGGGGCTGAGATACAACTTAAAAGGGATGGACTTCTCTCAGTCAGAATGGTGGCTAACCGGGCACGGATCCTGGCCCACGTGTCTGTGGAGTCACTGCATGGTCTGGGGCCTCTGTGCAGACTCTGAGGACCAGAATCAGATTTCCTGAATGCACGGACTTACCAGAGGCTTAGCAATGAGTTAGTGGGGCAAGCTGAGAAAGAGGAGAGGAGAAGGGGGAATGAGCACGACTAAGACAACAGATCTAACAGCAGAGAAAAACAGGATAGAAAGAATCGCTCAGAAAGGAGTGAGGCAGCCTGATGAAGAAACATAAAGGACTTGTTTCAGTGGCTGATAGAAGTGCCTGAGTAATCAGCATATCCTTTCACTATTGGAGGATTTTAATGTGTTTACTTATGTCTCTTCTACTGAATAATCTGTATCTGCTGATGTTGGTTATGTCATTCATGACTTTACACTTAATAATACTGTATTTTCTCTAGTGTTGTCTCCTTTCTCAGCTGAAGTAGTCAGTTTGGTCCCCCCATTACATGAAATGTGGCCAACATCTCCAAAGATCACTTTGTCCTTCTTTGCTTTGCCTTATTCTGCTAAGATCTGGACAGTTGGGTATTTTTTGAATGTCACCCAAATGAATTTCTATCCACATATGATATCAACTTTGGAACAAAGTTCCAAATCTTCACAGTGGCTGCACATTTCCCACACGGTGGGAAAACAGCTTTTGAGACAGGAGTCAGCTGAAAGCTAAGTGCTGTGAGCATCTCTGACAGTGTTTCCCTCTGACACCTCACAGTACGCTTTCACAAAATATGAAATAATGTATAGATAGGATAAATACTAAATTCAAGCAATGATTTACTTTGCTGCTCCAATAGACAAAGACTCATAATGTGTGCTGTTGTTATTTTAGCCTGCTCAGCACAGGCTCCGTGCTATCTGTACACTTCAGAGTGTGTTGAGTATTTCACTTTCTTGATAGTTCTAACTGGGAATGACTGTCAGATGTTTTGCTTGCTGTGATTGTGATTTTATGTTGGCCTTGGTCCTGTAGGCCTTTTGAAGAGCTTGTCTTGGGGAGTGCTAACAGAGATGTGGCTGAATTGGAAAAAAGGTGCATGTGTTACTTGTGGCAGGTAGTAGGGGCTTTCTGCAGCAATTCATTTAAAGAAACCCCATTCCTTAGAGCTGTGACCAGCAGTGCTGCAGGCTTCGTGTGCTGCAGGACTGCAGGCCACAATGCTGAGGCCTTGGCATGAGCACAGCCTCTCCTCCCACTCCTCGTGGTCGTGTTGTTGTTGTTGAGCCTTTTCCCTGCCTTAGCAGACACATCAACTGAATGAAAGGAAGCTTTAAAAGAACGGTTTCCTGCCTATAAAATCATTTTGACGTGATTAACTGAGCATCATGGACAGTAACCCATTCATTGAGTGCTCCCTTCTCAAAGTTAGCACTTTGGAGTGGCGTGCTGTGGCTAATACCATACAAATTGCTGGAATGGACAGTTAAACGCTGAGGTCAGAGGTTAAATGAACATGGTTGTTTATGAGGACACAGCCCGAATCCATTTGCATTTTAATATTCTTTCTGTGAGACGAAAAACCATTTTGAGGACAGCTTGTTTGGAAATCCCATTAACAGGTTATTTATGGGACTCATGACTGCATGACCCTTAGCCTTGTTTTGTTAAACATGAACTAGACATGAATCAGATGGGCGGCTGGGCTGCTGCTATTGTTTTCCTTAGCATTAAATGTCATTGAATTCAATTATTCTGAATCTGACACTTTCTAAGTTATTACCCTCATAATGCTCAATTTTCCTTTTTCCTTTGTCAACCTTATTATTTCTATCTGCTTTAAAAAGCGGAGACACTCTAAAAAGGCCATATCCTCTCTTATCTCTGATCTAGGTGAGAATGGATAGCTTATCTACGTAGCTTTTAAATAAAAAATTGGGAAGACACAATTTGAAGAAATTAGAAGATTCTGGTCAATATCACGATGCAATTGAAAGAAAAGAGAAATCTGAAAATTCTGCCAGAGTAATAATATCAGCCATGTAAATGTCAGGTGCTGAGTGTTTTCAAAGAGAAAGGGCTTTTAACCCTTTTTGTGTAAAATGTTGAGTGATAAATCAGACTAAAATAATGATGTAGCTATCAATAGAAGTGTGAACAAACACCACAATTCCAACCAAGAGAAGTGGTGTAAAACTAGCTCCGTTTTTATGCCTTCCAACATGAACTGAAAAGAGATGGCATACTGGATGACAGACTCTACCAGAAATTTGATCTCTCACTGTTGCAGTGTTTATAGAACCGAACAAAAATTCGTAGGCAAAAAAAAAACCACTCTTCTAGAGCACAGCAGCTGATAGCATGTAACTTAACTTCAACCCCATGTGTCTTTTGAGTGAGAGTAGATTCTGTAGAATGTATGATCTGAGTGCTGAAGTGGGGCTATGAGGATTTGACAAGTATGAGAAACACGATGATCTGCTGTGACCATGCAGCCCAGCTCACGCTCACACGCCCAAACATGTCACTTGTTTGGCACAGACATGAAATGTGACAAATCTTCACTTAATTGTAGCCTTGGAAGGTGTTAAAGCTGAAATTTTTACTGTAGGAATTCAGATTGTAAACACAGCATTTTGCCATTTGCCTTCAGGTTACCTGATGGAGTGCACACACGTGCACTAACTATGGAGTCTGACTGAACAGGAAGTTATTTATTTTGAAGAAGAAAAGAGCAATGAAAGTATACACAGAAAGTCGTATAGGTTTGATTTCAGAGTGAGCAGAGAGAAAAGATTGCTTCAAAGAGATCGGGGCTCAAACCCAAGTCAGATTTTTATTTGTGTTCACAGATGTTTAGGGGGTAAAAGTCAAAAGCTAAATCTAGATCTCTAGATACATCTGGTCAGAGTTCTGTTCATCACTGCAGGTTTACAGAGTAGGAGCAAGCCCGACATGTGAGACCTCCTCCATGCTTAGGATTACCATACCTCAGAAGAGAAGGCAGCTTTCTTCCATCATAGCTAGGTTTTTTATGCATGCATGCGTAGTTCTCTATATGCCACAGTGCAGACCATGTGCATACTCTGAAGCTCTCACTGTTAGTGGAGCTGCTGACATCCTCTGACTTTGCAGCCACGGGGCTGCATGCCAGCAGTGCTGTGTTTCTGCATGCTTCTTTCTACCTACATGCCTTCCTCTCTGTCTCCCTCCCTCTTTCCTTCTTTTCCAACTGTAACAGACGTTCCCAGTATGAATTGACCATCAATGGAATTCTTCTTTAGTGGTTAATTTATTCTTAATAGAAACTGATTTTTTTTTTCTGAAGAAGGAGGAACAATGCATCTTTAGAACAGGTTTGTGAGTGTCAAGATTTTTCTACTAATTCATGCTATATGCTTCCCTTTTAAAATGTTAAATTACCTCATTGTGTCTCTGAATATCATATATACTTGGGCCTGAAATTAAGCTTACAGTATAGTTGTCAAAATGACCACAATTTGCTGTATGAAATGTCCTGATTGCATGTGTAATTCAAAGCAATCCTACTCTCCGTATAAACCAGTACAGACTGCTCAGGGCAGAGTTTATGTATGCTGATTGGGCCTTCAGTTCAGCTGAGAGTGAATACACCTGCGTGTGGAAAAAGATGCATTGCAGATTTTCAGACTCCTAAACGCAAAGGAGAAGGGGTTTCAAGAAGGAAAGCTGTTCTCTGGCAGGCAAGGCTCCAAGAGAATCCAGTGCTCAGTTTTTCATATACATGATGTTTACTCCAAGCTCTGTTGAAAGCTGCCTTGCTGAATGACTCCTGGATATAACTTTTGCTCTGTACACTGAAGATGAATTGTATTAGGGAAACTCCTTCACTGAAAGTGGTCCCATCCTGAAACCTCATTGCTGTTCATCTTAGAAATACACCACTCTGTGGTGTTTTGGATGTCTTGCCAGGGAGGAGCTGGCCACTTATGGTCGTCGCTGTATGATCTCAGAGGTGCAGTCTTCAGAGATAATGAGCAATTTACTCCCAAGAATTTAGGCCTTCCTTCTGTCTGCATCATAACTCAAAATGACATATACGTAACACTCCTCCTTGAATATAGTTTGCCAATATTTTTTATCACCCATGACAATAAACCATTGGATTTGACCTGTGTAGTTTAGCTGTGACTGAAGTTGTTATCTGTCATAAAATTAATGCTGTATTTTACCGAATGAGCACAAAGTAGTTTCCATTCAGTATTTCTTGCTCACAGAACTCCTGAGTTATTTCCCACAGGTCCCTCTGTGTGGATTGCAGTTTGTTTTACTGATCTTTTCTTTATATTTATTGTCACTGAATGGTACCACTTGTACTCGTCACATCAATTATAGTTAATTATAGGTAGGCCCAGATGTGTGGCTGAGCAGTGTCTGAAGATTCCTGTGCAGATCTGCTCCCAATTGTAGGTCTCTTCTAGTGAAAACTTCACCTGATACCAGTAGACAACCCAAGACAATATTATAAAGGACATTGTCAGCTCCACTACGAATTCTGTCATCTTTTTCATGTTCTGATTTCACACATTTCTGGTATTGAGTGAATAAACAAGCCAAACAGGAGTATTCAGAGATGCACAAAGTGTTTCAAAAGGAAGCATTTAGCCCCAGAGTTTGTATGCACTGGTTTAGATATCTAGGCCCTTAATTGCAAACAGCTCGGACTATCATTATCAGTTTTTCTCCCAACATTCAGAGATCAAAATTCACCATAAACACATACAAGAACGGCATTCATAATAGTTTTGATATCTTGTTATGGAAGAAGAGTTTTATTTTACTTCATTAACTCTGCTTAAGATATTTGTCATTGGTTGTTGAGTTTGGTTTGGTTGACATAACAAAGAGTGTGGCCAACCATCTGAGCAGGAGCCAGAATGCAACCTGACAATTCTTTCCCAGAGCTTTTTTGTTACTTGCAGGAAATTCAGCATTTCTTCCCCAAGCTTCTGAAAGTTCTCAGGAAATTATTCCCTATTTCTTCAGCTTCAGTCACACGGTGGGCACTTCTGGTTAAATATGTGCTCTTAGGAACAGTAAATACAATCTGACGTTTTATTTTTACTCTGAATAAAAATGCTCATCGTGTTGGTGAAAATAAGCAATCACATTCCATTTAATGGTGGAAAAGAATTGTACATATCGCCCTGTAGGAGCTGAGGAATCTATTTTCATTATAACAAACATTGATTTTGCATTAAAAAGTCTCATTATTTGAGATAATGACCGTTGGGTTTCTTAGTTAGTCTTTCGGTTCCTAAATCATTAAAACTGAAACAGTTAAAGAGGAAACGGCAACGCGAAAGACCCCAAACTATATTAAAATTCACTCTCATTTTGAGTCCTCAATCCAAACCGCAATCATCTTTAAGGTGGATGCATACAATCAGAAAATTATTTATCTGAGCTCATTTGAACGGCAACTGTATTTGCGCCTATGGAAATACCGCCGAATAGGAACGTATTGATTTTAGGATTAACATCAGTGGAATTAATACGGGACTCCCGGGGTCAGCGCCTTGTGCAGGGCTCTCAGCAGTGATTCCTCCTGCACTGAGCCAGGGAGCAAAGCCTCGTCTGTGGCAATTAGGGGACGCAAAACAAATCTCCGCCGCGCGTGCATGTGTAACACGCTGCGTCCTGCAAATGAGCCTGATGATGGACTGCCCGAGGAGGGGGCTTGTTTGCTTTGCATTTGGCAGAGAGAATGCTTCATTGAATAATTCGGAATTTCTCTAAATGGGGCTGATGGGAATCTGTCCGTCCGTCCGTCCCTCCTGTGCTCTCCCCTTCCCCCTCTGCCTTCCCGGGAGCTGTGGCTGTGTGGGCATTAATGTATTCTGTATAATGTTAGGGGCGAGCTGAATGCACCTTCCCACCACCAGCACGATGAATTATTGACATGAGGGATGGTCCCTGGTGTATACTTTTCCAAGGTTATACTCTCTGATATTAGATATTTATTCGGCATAAGGTAGGGATAAGAACCTCATTGCCACATTATGTCTGACACAATCAAGTTTTGGGGAATTTCAACAACATTAGAAGATTTGTATAATGTATTCTTTTAGAGGCAGAGGCTCAGCTTTAAACAAAGCATAATCCCCACTGCATATCATTTCCAACCTAATGCAAGGAGAAGAAGCGGGACCATAATGCTATCTGCATCATTTCCCTTTTGTGTTCAGTTGCAAGGACTATTCACCTAATATTCAAAATCCGTGTATTCATTAAATGGAACAGAATGATGGAAAAGCTAAAAAACGTAAGAAAAGAATGAAATAGATTTCCATGCAAGTGGCATAAAATTGAGTTATTACATCTAGATATATGATAAAGTATTTGGAAATAATTAAATAGTTGATATCCACAACCTTTCCCCATTCTCCAACGCTGCAATTTTAATATTTTTGATGCTAACGTTATTTGTAATTCCTTTGAATCAAATATTGGTTGTTTTTACATTTCCTCTATCTGTAACAGCAGGATCTTGGGAACACTTCATCCATTGTGTCACCCAGTCTCTCCCCGTCAGCTGCTTTGTTAGCTGGAGCCTCTGGGGCTGTGTCCTGGCCAGGGGACCTTTTGTGCTCTTGTACTGCACTCGTAGACAATGAGGAAAAAAATAAATCTTCTGTGACAAGTTTACTTAAAGGGACACTATCACATTAAATAAGTAGATGGATATACCTATAAATAATATTATTCCTCTAGAAATTTTGGAGGAAGAAAACAAACCTTTTCCTTGCTGCCATTCGTTAGCGCCGTCGTCTGCTCGCAATGCGGTAATTGGGGAAGTCGTGTCATTTTTCACACTTCAGGCTGTTCTTTACATAGCACTTTTCAAGAGCCAGGAAAACAGGTCAGTCGTTTTGCTGTTTGTTTTTAGTCAGTGTTGAGGGTCTGAATATCGTGCGCTGCCCCACTGGGAAATGGGGATGCAAATATCATAGGGGAGTGCTCAGGCTTAGAACAGCCCTATTTCTAGTGAGCTGTATATGGAGAGCAGCCAAAAAGGCATATTTGCCAAGGATCAGTATGGAAAGTGAAAGAATATAAAGAAATCTAAACACTTGAATGTGACTGAACTGGTATTTTCCATGAGCAATTCTTCTAAAGTAGGTGATCCTCAGCTCCACCTCATCCTTCCTCTCCGTTTTGTTTTAGGTAACTTGATGAATTTGCTTAATGTAATTAACTTTGTTGTATAACCTAGCTGATTTTAGGGAGATAATGGAACTGGAGCGCTTTTGTAGTCCTTCTCACGCCCGCTGTTATCAAACCTGGTTGTTTGTAAGTGATTCCAGTTGTTGGTGAAATTCTTAGACCTGCATCTCAGCAGCAAGACTGAAGAGAACAGCACAGAGCTGTGTATTCAACAGTGATAAAGCTGGCTGAGAAAACGTGCTGATAGAGAAAGAAATGCCTCATGTGCTGGCTGCCTATTTCAGAAAAGGAAACTTTGGTCATGTTTCCATAGCTCCCCCCCTCCTGGCACTCCCGTTGGTGTGCAAGTGATTTTTTTCCAGCAGTTTGACCTATAGCAAATGAAGAAGCTGCCCTGAAGCAGCCCAAGTTTTGCTCTAGCACCATGACTTTCAGTCTGCGTGGCACTCCAGTTGTTTTTCACCAGAACTGTGTTTACTAATGTTTCAGGTTGGATGTTTTGGGCACCATTTGCAGCAAATAAGCATGTCACCAGGCAGCTACCCTGCTGTCAGACTGATGGCATTAAGCACAGAGTGAGAAAAATCTCACTTAGTTCAGGTGAAACATTGCTCCTCCTTCTGGCCAACTCCAATGGAAAGAGAGACCTCTGTGATCTGCAAGAAATGTTGAAAGCAACTCAGGATGGAAACTGAGGGCACTTTGGATGATGTCGCTCTAAAAGCAAAGTTCAGTGTTGGCTCTGTGGTCTTCTTGTGGGCAGCTCAAGAAAGGAGATGGGAATGTTCAGGCTGCCCAGAGAGGTGTGGATGCCCCATCTCTGGAGGTATTCAAGACCAGGTTGGATGGAGCCTTGAGCAACCTGCTCTAGTACCAGATATGGAAGTTGGTGGTCCTGCCTGAGGCAGGGGAGTTGGAACTTGATGATCGTTGGGGTCCCTTCTAACCCAAGCCATTCTGTGATTCTATGATACTGAAACATTACCATGTAGATAAGAGTCAGAGCTTGAAGCAGGAGAAAAATGTTTGTGTTGTCGAGGGAAAAGGGAACAGTTATTCATTTCACTTCCAGGAAAATGTTAAAAATAAAAAATAAAAAAAATTGCCCCAAGAAATCGTGAAACAGTTCTGTATATTGCAGTAATATAAACTCGTGTGAAAAAGCAGTAGAGAGGCTCCAGGCACCAGGAGGCACCTGGCAGGAGCAGCCCAAGGAGTCAGGTGGCAGCTATTGAGAGCAGTCATGTTCCCAGCCCGAGAGCGAGTAAGGAATTAATAAATCACTTCTCAAGCTCTCAGCAATCAGCAGCTGATGATATTTCTCTGGGCCCGGGGAAAAGAAGCTCTCTACTTGAAAAGAAAACGTGGGACAGCAGGCGGGGTAGCTTTCCTGAGCTGGCAGGAGCCTGGTAGCACTTGTCACCACCGTGACCCACGGGCAGGATCTGCTCTGCAAATTCCCATTGGGTGGGAGGAAGGTGGGAGGAGATATCAGAAGGTTTAAACAGGAGAAAAGTTAAAATTGGAATTAAAGGGAATAAATTGCAAAGACAAATTGATTTAAACTAAGCATGAGCAGATGCAGCCCTGAGCAAATACCTACAGCCCACTCATCGTGCTTCACACCAAGAAGGAAGACCAACAGCCCGTTTCAGTCACTTGCTTTAAAATTAAATTATAAAAATAGTGTTATCAAATTATTATTAAATTATTTCAAATTTAAAAATATTGGGCATTAGGAGCAAGTGTGATTTTAGCACTGCATTCTCTACATTTGTCATTTGCTGTCACAACATGAAGGTTATTTAAGTACAACTTCACCAGGGGATATTCAGCAGAATGTTTTTCTCCATGGAAACTCCTTTTGTTTCTTTTCTTTTTTCTTTCTTTTTTTTTTTTAGGGAGCTATATCGGATAATTTGGATTTTACATGCTTTTTTTTATTATTATTTTATTTGCAATGTGTAACTGATCTCCTGTTTCTGGAATGCCATGTCTGTTCGAGGTGTAGTTCGGAGGAATTAGGCTGAGCTCCAATTTACACTTGTTTAACTACAGATGCATCCCCACTGCTATTTGTTTATCTCACATTTATTACACTCCTCTAAATTCAAGTTAAGCACTCAGGGGCTCTTTCTAGTAACACTAATGGAGGAGAATAGATGCATTATATGTGAATAATGTATTATGATGATACAATTTGGGTCTCTTAGCTCTAACCGAGACCAGTCCTGCCTTACATTATTTATAATTTACACACACCTTCCTGAACATTTTTATGTAAATATTTAATCCAGGAAGTGAGTTAACTCTTTCATTTTGACGGTTTCCAGTCCAAAATCTGAAGAGAATGTGAGAGGACACAGAGATTCCTCACCCAAAGTAGGCAGTCTTGTTTGTTTACAGGAATTAAAAGAGAAACATGACGGATTACAGAGGGAAAATGCATGCTGACATAGCACCAAACCCCTTCTATCTCTCCTCCTCCCTGTTAGTCTTATTAAATTGAATGGATGTTGACTGCAGGTATTTGTGGACGTTGGGCTGGTAGCATTTGAGTTGCAGTGTTTTTGTTCTTGTTTTCAGACACGCTGTCTTTTTTGTGTTTTGCTTATTTCGTAACAATTCATCTATTTGAGAAATGCAACACTGGAACCTTTCTGATGACGCAGTCTTTTCAATACTGAATTTACCAACTAAACTGTTGTCATTTCTGGGAGATCCCATGTCCAAGAGTGAGTAGAATGGCGGCAGAATCCCACTAGCACATGGCAGCATCCAGGATCTAAAGTCTTGTTATGCGTCAGATCTTTTTTCCCATCATTTTCCCTATAGATAGGGCTGAGTTAACCCCACACTGACTGAAGAGCTGCAAGTTTCCTGCTTGGGTTCACCTGGCATACAGACTGGGATGACAAAGTGAAGTGAGAAATACGAAAGTCTTTGAAACAATGATGGGCAGATTGTTCAGGTGGTGCCCTGAAATTATTACCATGCAAAAATTCATCTTCTTGTCCTCAAAGCATGCAATTTGCTGTATTGGATGATGAGATACTGCCTCGCATTCCTGTTGTTAATTAGCAGGGTGCTGGGATGCAGTGGGGCCGTGTTCTGCCACACAGACCTGTAGTGGGCAGTCTGCCCATGCTGCTCCCTGAGCTGGGCACTGGGTGCAGCTGCTGGGGGAAGGAATGGAGGGGGAGCTCAGCTAAGTCAGACTGTCCTGTGCTGAGCCTTGTGCAAAGCAGTGTGGCTTGAAATCAGCTCTGCTTTGAGCAGGATGAAATAACTTCTGTATACCCTTTCCAGTCTAGTTGATGGTATGATTTTAATTATAATGGCCTTTAACAGTCCCTTCCAACACAAAACATTCTGTGAGTTGATTATGTGACATCATGGTCCCTTTGCTGATCTTCCCTAGGTCTGCTTGGGCCTTTTGGCAGGAGGTGGTTGGAGCAACGTCACCCTGCTGATGTATAAAGTGGTGTAATGATGGTAGGGTTATTTCATTTTACTCTTCCTCTTTTTGTTAAATGAAAGTGTCATCATCCACTGAAAGCTGGTAGCAATGTAAATCTTCATTAACTGCTTCTCTCACCGTCATTGGGGGCTCCCTTGTGCTTGTGTTTTGAAATCCTCTGGTATAAACCTTGCCATCAAGAAATACAAGAATGGTGAAGAATGTATTTTATACTGTGTTACGTATTCCTGTGCACAGGGCTGTTAAAATGTCACAGCTGCATTTAGGACTTCACTCAATGCACCTCCTAAAAAAGTCACCCAGCCAAAAACTTGTTTCTCATAGCTACACTGAGGCTTTAGATGCTGTCCAGAAGCGGATGGACTGTTTAGCAGACTGGTGGCTTGGCTCCACTGCAGCATCAAGCATAGGATCTCTTTCACCTTCCTCTTGCTGATTCACAGTTGGATGGGAAGGAGGGAATGAGCCTGATTTTGAGGGATCCTGGATGAGGATCCTGCCTACAGGCAGAAGACAAACAAAAGTAGGGTTTTGCAGCAAACCTTCCATCACAGGTTGCACTGCTTACCCCTTTCTGCAGCCCCATATGCTCCACTTCCCCCTGCCTTAGCCCTAGGAAAATGTGTCCTCTGAGAAGGGGAGGACACAAGAATACAGACAGTCCCTGGCCCTCCTCAGTATCCTTCCCAGGGGAAACATCTTAGGGAACAACCTCTCCCAGTAGATTTAAAGCAAGTAATTCATTTATGCAGATCTGATCTTTTTTTTGCTGTTGTTTGTTCGGGGATAACGAGTGCACTTTCAGGTATTCACAATCTCATGTGCCTCGGAGAGTATTTTCAAACTGGAGATCCGAACTGTCTCTTTTCCACCACTCCCTGTTTTTTTTTTTACTAAGAGAAGTTGGCTTGTCTGAGTTGCTGTCTTTGTTGGACAGAAAAAAATAGGAATATTAGCTTCAGGTCTTTTGAAAAATAACATCCTATAATTTGAGTCCATGCTCCTACAAATTCCCAACAGGCTCTGAGCCAAAGAAATACACAGATGAAATAAACATTTAAAAAGACGACTGCATTTTGTAATCTAAGAATTGAGTTATATACCTTTTTGACAGCTTCCTGAATCACAGCCCATACCTAAGATGAGTAAATAGGTATCTGGCCCTTTAACTGGCTTCCATTTCATATAATTAAAGACTCCCAGAATTAAATGGCCTATATGGAAAGTGGCTTTCAGTGGTCTAAATGCCTGAAGCAATCTCCTTGCCTGAGCGCAGAAGTGACACTGGCTTGTGGATCAATATCATCTCTGTTATTAATATCAAAAGCGCATTACTTTGTTTTTGCCTGGCCGTGCTCCAAGCCCCGGGCCCAACGCAGGCTCAGCCATTTGCCTGGACCATAATTTACTTTCGTGAGTTTTTAAGGTATTGTTTTGTCAGGGCCAATCACCATGAAGTTATAAATGATTCCGAGGACTTGCACTCTCTGTTAGTGGCATATGCGGTGAAATTAATTTTTAAAAGTTTCACGTCAATTACTCCTGTCCTTGAGTTATGCAAGGGGACAAAAGAGCAGGGACTTAAAGACATGAGTGATATCAAACAGATGAGGTAACGACAAACAGAAACAGCAGCTTGGGACCAAATCAGACATTACACTATCTTTAATTGATGCATTGAATTAAACAATGCTAAAGCTAAATAAATATTGACCACTTAGCAAAAGACCCATTGATTTTTATGATGGACAACATTTACATCATATCCCGCTCTGTGCTACAGATTTCAGGCTGCTGCCCTGTCAGCTCCAGCACTGCTGCTCCATGGGACTGCTTCCCTGCTGCCGAACCCCTTTCTGGTGGTGTTGTTGAGGTAAATCATTACCATTTCCCACCCTCCTCTTTTTTTTTTTTACCTAAGGAGCATTTAGTTTAGAAGGGTTGAACTCTGCCAGGTCCTCTCTGCTCCAGCGCCAGCTGCATTAACCAACAGGATGCCCGGGAAATGCGTGTGATTTTGGCACCTAGGCAGAGTTTTGCGTTGCATCACTTGGCTGCAGACAGCTGCCACGAGGAAGGTGGTGTGGGTGTCATGATCATCCCTTCAGCAGGCATTTCCAGGCAGCTGGGCTCCTTGCTTGGAGCACTCCGTCCCTGTGAGGTGTCGCAAACATTCCCTCCGTGCTATAGCCACAGCTCCTCCCCATGCTCCAAACTGGAGGGGTCCACTGCTGGTGGGCATCCTCAGAAGAGGTGACCTTCCCAAGCACTCCTTGCGGCTGCTTTGCTGAAGCTGACATGTTAATATTCATGAATATTGATTAAGTTACTTAAACATGCCATATCTTAATGATGTGATATCTACCGACTTCGGAAACAAACTCAGACAACAAAATAATTTGTTTACAGAGCAGGAGTTTGCATCTCTGACTGTTAATGGTGCAGAGCTAAGCTGGGTTTGTAGTTCTTTGGCATGAAATGTTCTCCTAATTGTGGAACTTAACTAAATGCCAGCAATTAGCATTTAATACTTTCATACGCTCTGAGGAAGTCCTCATTACTCTGCATATTTGCACTGAAAGGGAAAGAGTGAGGTCTCCTCCTGGCAAGACAAGGGTTTCGTTAGGAAGGACGAGCCCCTGTGCTTAGTAATGCCAACTTCAGTTACGTATTGCTTCCTGCATCTGCAAGGACCGCCAAGACACCAGTTAATAGGCTATTGTTTCAATTAGCCCATGATTACAGCTGCTAATCTCTAATTCCTCATTGTTGTGGTTCTTTTTGACTTCACTCCAGTTATTAAGAAGCATTTGGATTTTATTACAATTGACAGGAACTCCAGCCTTCTCATAGATAAAACGCTGCCTGTTGCAAAAGAAATTCGGAATTAATGAAAAGAGCCTTTCGAGCTTGTTTTTAGCAATTCTCAAAATTACATTATAAACACAATGTAGAATTCAATTAAGCAGGGAAATTATAGTGCTCAAGGGGAGAGACTGGATTTCTTACTAAGATAAACCAAAATATCTTTAATTAGTTTTCAGTTATAAACAGAGGGCTAGCTTTGTAAAATATAAAATGATGGAAATGAAAAGAAAAAAAGAAGAAAACGTAAGATAAGGGAATAATTGATAACAGCGGGGTAGGCAGATAGGTGAGGCATCTCCACACTCCACTGCACAGCTCTCAGCTCAGAGATGTGCACGCTGTGCTGGTCGGACCTCGGAAATCTCAGCAGCACAGTTTTGATGGGCACGTGGTGCAGATGTTTGTCAGAACCTGAGTTGTTAGCAAGCTGCAAACTGAACGGAGAGCAGCCGGGGGTGTCTGGGTGGTGATCAAGTCCTGTGTCCAACCTCAAGGCTCTGACTGGCTCAGTTTGCCAGTGGGAGAAAAAGCTCTAAAGCAGGAGATAACAGACAGCACCATACATTTTCTGTGTCCAGCTTTCACTCTGACAATTTTGTTTGGAATGATGGGCAATTGACTGTGAGCTGCTGATGGTGGAAGCATTCCTCTCCTGGGCAGTCCGTACTGGGATGCAGGGCAGCAGTAGGTGATGTCTTCTGTTTTGGTGTCTGCCTGACAGAGGCCGTGCTGCAGGAGCAAGCTGACACAACACTTCCCACTGGTGTTAATGTGGCAGGTCAGTGGCCTTGCGTGTAGGATCTCTGACCCCGGATCTGCAGCAGAGGCACTTACATTCCTGATTAATTTTATTGCACTTAAGTGCGAGAGAGAGAGAGAGGAAGATATGGGATTTAGAGCAAGTGCTGGTGCTCACCTTGTGGACCAGTCCTGTGCGGAATAACACAACCTGCTTTGCATGCAGAGCAGTGAAGGAGAAGCTGTTCCCACTTCCCAGCACTTTGCTGCCTCCAGTTACAAACACGGCCATTTAAAAACATGTAAAAATCATAAGTGAGAAAGCAGCTGTGTACAGCTTCAGCAAAATGTTAAATTGCTGCATCACTGTGGACTCTAAATGACAATAAACCTTCCACCTCTCATAAATTAAGCAGACGTTCCAAAAAAAATGATATCTACTACAGCAACTTTTTATGGATGTTTGGTAACTTTAATCATTTTGCAAAGTGCAATTCCTGGTCATAAATTCTCTCCCAAGCACAGATTTAGGGAGAGCTAAAGCACTGCAGTGAGTTGATAGGTAAGTTTTAATCTGACAGTGCCAAAAAGTCTATTAGATTTATCTGGAGGCAGCGGCTGCCCGGTAATTACAGCAGGGCAGGCTGAGCAGAGGCTCTGTGGTGCAGAAGGTGACTTTACGCTGTGTCCCTGGCTTCAGGTGAAGAACTCTGAAACCCTGGATCTGAAAAAGTGGTTCTCAGAGTTCAATGAAAGGCAAGGGCATGTCATGGGTAGCCATGCCCCTGTGACCAGCACCTCGTAGCCATGCAAGGGAAGTAATGTAGTCCTCCTTTCTTCCTTTTGTTTTTAATATAAAAATGTCATGCTTGTATCCATGTGGTTATGATTTTCCACTTTGCAGCAGTGGAGACACTTAACTCATTTGACTTTGTCAATGGTAGTTTAATTATTCCTGTTATATGGATGGGTTGTTTGGGTCAGGCAGTGCTTTGCCCAGAGGTGTAACAAACTCAGGAAGGAAACTGAGATTTTCTCTCTTTCGTGCAAACCATTGACTGACCTTTCCCTCCGAACACAGAGTGGACACATGCTTAATGGGACACAGGATGAGGTTGAGGAGGTAAGTGCAAAAGCTGCTCCCTGGTGTGTTGCTCCTTTGTTAAATTGTTGGTTAGCTGGGAATTAATTCAGAACAAATGATATCAATGGACATGTAGGAGTGAGAATGGAAAGGGAAGGGGATTTGTCTGTGCTCCTGGACAGGAGCTGATGTTCCTGGACAGCGGTTGGTGGAGTGGTCCAAGCTGTCAGGATGGACTCAGGTACTCATGGTGGAGCATCCGGTCTGCATTGAGCTATCCCTTCTGCTTGCTCTGTGTGAGCTCTTCTCTTGGTTCAAGAACTTCAAACTTTTAAATTTGGCTGCTAGTCCTCGTTGGCAGGACTGGGATGTGAGCACTGGGGGCTGGAGTGGTGCTGCTGTAAGGTGGCAGACCTCTCCTGCCAAATCAATTAGAGACGGCGTTCGAGATTCATTTCCTTGCTGGAAACACGATCGCAGTTATTGCTGCTCACCATCTCTGCAAATGTACTAGAAACAATTTCTTTTTTTGTGTGTGTGTGAAATGATTGCTATCCAACTGCCTTTGTTTTTCCTGTGGTTGTGTTTTGTTTGTTTTTTTCTGAAGCAGCAGTTCGGTGGTATCACAGGGTGCAGCTCACCATGCCGCCTTCCTCTGAGTGAGTCTGTTCTGTGTACTTTAGTTAATAAGCTTAACATAAACTGAACAGCAGCAGACCATTCATTTAACAGGAAAAGCTTGAGTAGTCAGAATTAGAGATGAGAAATGCAAACGGACCATTGGAACACTGACTTTTCACATTTATGTTGGACTTTTTGATATGTAATGATGGCCACATTGTGAGGTTTTCTTTTCCCCCGAAGTGCTTAGGAACGTTCTCTAATGATGCTGTAGCAGGGGGTTAACAGCACTGCTGAATGCACCGACTGCATCCCTTCCCTGGGAGAGGAGTATCACAGCACAGCTACGTGCACAGGGAGCGTTGTAAAGGCTTTCCAGCATCACCTCTATATTTAGACACAGACCCTTTTGCTTCCTTGTATCACTGTGTGGGTACGGATCATGTTAATATCAAGTTACATGTGCATATGGATAGGAGAGCATACACTCAACACGGGCTTCCTGCTCAGCTCCAGAGGCAAAGCCACATATCTGAACACTTACAAAACAGGAAACCATAGCTCCTGAACTCACCTGGGGGAGACAATGTTTGCAGTTATATACAGTATCATTTGGCTCAGGAGCAATTCTACCTTCAAGTGACAATTTAAGGTGACGTTTCCAATGCTGCGGAAGAAAAATCGCCTCTTTGGATATAAAAAAAAAAGAAGAAGAAATAATGCTTTATAAAACAAAGGTACAAAGGCACAGGATCGGCATTAGACAAATGAAATTAATGCTTCCAATATTTTTTTAAAGCTTGCTCATATGCATCAACCATTTATGAAATGGTATCTCATCAAGTATGAATATTGTGGTTATATATTAGCAAGCTGTCTGATGGCTGCTCTGCTCCTTATTGCACTATGCACTAGGGTAGCATTTTTGGGATAAAGTTAACCTTGCAACATGTATTATGGCTCACTAATGTATCCTCAACCGCCTGATAAAAGGCCTTGCCCCCAACAACATATGAATATTTAAATTATTGTTAATTATTTATAGTATATTTTTATTAACACTGACTTGCAGCATGGCCATGCAGCAGACAAAGCTCATTATGTTCCAAGTTTGAGCATGCATCTCACACAACATTATTGCAGCTGAATGGAAAACAATGCTGAAACTTCCATGGATTCATTCTGCATTGATTTTGGTGAGAGTGGGCCTGGAAGAAGTTCACTGGAATGGTGTGCTTGTTGACTCGATCATTTCTGGGAGAGATTCAGATATTTGGGTGCATGTTAAACTAAAAATTGCTGCTTCTAATGGAAGCATGCAGAAAACAAATCTGGTCTGTCCTCATTCCATGGTGCTGAGAACCTCAATTCCTCTCTATACTGTTTATAAATGTCGGCAAGATTTCATGCAGCACAGAACCTGGCTGGGGATAATTTAAGACAACAATAATTATATTTCTGTATCTTGCCACTAAATATCCAAGTGATGGATCCTGCAGCCCTCTTATCTGAGACCCAGCTCCACAGTCTCACAGTTTTCAATACGTTTAACCTAGGTTACTCTGTTTTCTTTTTATCTCCTTATTCGTGGCGTGAAAATGCATTTCTCCTCCCTGATAATCAGATACGTCCTGTATTTGCCACTTCTTTTTGTGAACTCTTTAACCACTTCCTGGCTGAGCTGAGAGTTCTGTTCTGCATTTTCCATCAGTTTTCCTTCCAGCTCATTTTTTTACTGACCCTCTTTGCCTCCCCATGTCCTTTCTACAGTGAGTGCTGTGGGCTTGGTCCATATACCTGCCTAGATAGACAGCTGTATTGCTAAGGCAGCACGTCATGCACAAACTAATGCAGTCTTCCATATGAGCTGACAAGAAATCCTATAAGGTGGGATTTAAGTCTATCTGGTCTGTAACACAAGGTGATGCCTGTGCATCTGTTGACAAGATTTCATTAGCCTTTTCTGTAGCCGTATCTTCTTGCAGAACCATATCTAATCTTCACTTTGCTGTCTTGGCCAGATCTCTTTCAGCTCTGCAGCTTCTTTGGATCTCCTCTTTCTCGCTGAGTGTCTGCATTGTGGATTATTTTCCCTGGAGGTATTAGTGTATATTTTTCCATATATGAAGATAATAAATGGAAGAAGCGGAGATGAAAAGAAAAACAATTACTTGAGGGCAGAAATAGAAAGAGATACAAAGAAAAGACTGACAGGGAGATAAGCAAAAAAAAATAAAATAAAAAATCAGGGAAGAAGAATATGGAAAAATGAAAAAGGAGTTAAATAATCAGAATAAATTAATTAATCAAAGTGCAGATCATGTGGACTAGAATAGCAAAGCAGCAATGCGGAGAGCTAAAAGGAGACAGGGATAAGGATAATGAAGGATAAGTTGAAATGTAATATATATTTTCAAAATAATGCATTTGAAAGCACTGTTTGACTTGTTAGACCTGACAAGGTCTAGCTCAGACTCTGGGGATTGTAAAGCTCGTGACAAGGGGTTATGAAAAACATTTTTTTCCCTCAACACAAGCAGTGATTCTTACTAGGATCATGTTTTTGTCTGCAATTTAGACCTCCCAGATTTCTATGATGGTGACTCAAGATTTTTATCCCTGTATCATGGATAAGAAAATGTGGTCTAGAAAGGTTAAGCGGACAGGCAAAGGTTACAGGGGAGTCATTACCAGGAAACACGTATTTCTGATCTCGGGGTCAATGAGCTAATCCCGAAGTTTCTGCAATGCTGCATTTAAAGAAAAGGAATTCTTGTAAATTCCCATGCCTTTTCTCCGCAGTACGGCTGCTCTTTAAACACCGGGATTAATCACAATTTGCTGAACTCTACTTCTACCAATTTCCTTCTGATATGCGATCAGATAATATGGGTATCATCCAACCAAAGCCATTGCCTGAAATGAAGAGAGTTGCTAGAAAAAGGGATCGGTTTGCTTTTCTCCTCCTGTGAGCACTCAGCATGCAATGCAGATGGGTTTATGGGGAGATGGGACCACAGACCACACTTTGGGAGCCCGGAGCAGGCACTGGGAAGGGCTGTGCTTGGGGGATTGAGTCCATCAGCAAACAGGGCTGGCAGGGGGGAGTGCAGGGAGGGTTTGGTTCGGTAACCGAGTTGCCTACATTCAAAGAGCTAATGTGCAAGATATTACTGCTCAAGGCATTCTCACTACTGCCAAGGGCTTAATATGATTTGCATAGTGCATATGGGTATTCCTCGGGGAGAATGACAGAGATCATTAAATGAAAACAAATAATAAACAAGCTCCTTACAGCCCCCACAGGTACATAAATATGACTCTACATGGGGCACGCAGGCGAAGATGAATGGCTCGGTGTGTGTGGGGTGAGGAATCCGTAAAGCAGACTTCATTTTCCCCTCTGTCCGCAGACAATGCGTTCGCTCACTGCTAAGGAGGGTCAAGTGACTGTCACGGGCTCTGCACCGAGGAGGTGTAACCTGTGTCACAGCTGCCAGCCTCACTGGCTTGAAAAGGTCAGCTCCCCAGGCACAGGTGGCAATGGCAGGAGCTGAGTGCATGAGGGTCTCTGGAGTGCCCAGGCAGCAGCCGGCGAACACGCACAATCACTGGGCGTAAGGAAGCCTGGGAACAAGCAGGTGTCTGCATGGAGATGCACATTCCTTCCTCGTTAGGAGATGTTTGGATCCCAGGGAGAGATGTTGCACGGGAAGAACAAGGACACCAGGAGCTTTCTTGGGTGTGATGCTGTGGTCCCGGTGCTGGTTCCACATCACGGGCTGCTGAGGTTCAAATCAGACTAAAGCTGAGGAAATTCTTTTAACGGTGACCTTTCCTGCGAATCAGATCACAAAGATTTCCTGTCACTTTGGTCTGAGCTAGATTTGAAATTATGTCTTAGAATTGAAAGTCACAGTGAATGAATCAAGAAGTTTAACACAAGTTATTGGCTCCAGCCTTGTAGTACTCTGTTTTCTATAGGAGATCACAAATAAACATAAGAGATGTATTTATCATATCCCACCAAGCAGTTAAATACTTGTTTAATTACAAATATTACCAAACAAGCAGAGCTTTCAGGCTGGTTTGGTGAATGAGAAGCCATCTTGCACCTCACAGAAACTCAGACCACTGCCAAACAGCATCAGCGTAACACAACCTCTCTGTTACACTTACTGTTTAGTTAAATAATGCTTATAACTAAACTTGAGAAGAAAGAACATTTTTCTTATTTTCCAAAGAGAAAGGATAATGCTTATTCTTACTCTCTCATACAAAACACTCAGCAATTGGATAGAAAGGAGAAATCTTCAGTGTCAGAGTTCATAAGATGTGAAGTTCACCAATGACAAAACTTGATTGCCACGCTGAGTGTAAATGGAGATTAGAATACAGCTTTCCAGCACTCAGCCCTATGACACAATGCTTCTTGGGGACCCATTTCTGTCATCTCAGGCTGTCTCTTCCGACGTGAAGGAGTCATTCCTTTCATAGTTTAAAAAGTAGCTTCTTGCTGTCTTCCACAGCCCCTGGTAGGTATCAATTTCATTTTTTATGTGCCTATGAGGCTGCAATGAGGATGGCAACGGCAGGGAGGAGCCCAGCACGCAGTGCCCTGCAGGGAGAGCAGCCCTGGGGCTGTGCTGGGGCTGAGTTGGGGTCTGGGCCAGAGCTGGGCCGCCCATGTCCGTCTGTCTGTCAGAGCTGCAGCCCGGGGCTCTGCAGGTGTCGTGGCAGGACGGGGCTTGATCATCAGTTCTGAAGATACTCAAACAGTAACAGCTAAAGCTGTCAGGAACTTTGGTAGCTGGAGGGGGG
>VXAB01008241.1:183597-260944 GCA_013399175.1 Odontophorus gujanensis | reverse complement strand
GTGGGGGGGGGGGGGCGTTGGGTTGGATTTTTCCCTCATGCTTCAAATTTCAGACTGCGAAGTGGGCTTTTTTGGGGTTGTAAGTGATTTATTATGAGGGTGCATTCTGAAAGTTTTTCCTGTTTCTTTCTGATGCTGCTTCTCCATCTGAAAGTTCAGTTTGGATTGCACGTACGTACCCGAAGCATCCCCCAGTAGCTGTGCAGAACCTGAACTGCAGAGCTAAAACATTTTAAAATCTCATTTGAAAGTGGACAAGACTCTATAATTTCTTATGTGTTCAGAAAGGGAAAATCTAATCCCTACAGAGCTGCTTTCCCATCCCAGTGCCTGCACTGGGGTCAGTGGGTGCATCTGGGAGTGCCTTGAAATGGATCTTTTGCAAGGTTTTTTTTTCTTTTCTTTTTGGTTCTGAAGTGCTGCACACCTAATGTCTTACAAATGGATATTTAACATCTGAAAAAGAGTATCAGGCCGTGAAGACAAAAGGAAATGTTTTGAGAATGTTAGGGATCTGGGACCATCTTTTGGAAACCGTAATTGTTAACCTGGTCACCTTAGGACTGACTTAAATTATAGGTTACGTTACATCAAGGGAAAAATCCAGAGTGCTTAAGAGGTTTCAGATACTTTCTAAAAGGGATTGAAATAAAGCTGGAATCTGCTAATTGACATGTGGAGGACACAGCAGTGACTGGACCGAGGAACCTTCTGCCATGTTCTCATTTCTTTCATATTTGTGGTATTTTCCAAAGGATGGAAGAGTTGTGGCCATTCAAACTGGAAAGCTGGGAATGAAAGTTCGTTTGAGCAGAGGATGAACCACAAATGCGAACCAAGCACTAAGTACAGCAGTGTGCTGTGTTTAATTGCCCCTGCAACTTTTATTTTTTCTGTCTACTCATTTTTCCTAGGTTGGCATTTTTGTGGATGAATACCACTGGGAGATAAGGACTTGCTGTGACTCTCACTCTTACTTATAGGAGTTTTGCCTGCAGCAGTCACATAGTTGAAAAATATGGATCCATGTGACTGCTAAGAGACCACTGAGAAGCCAAGTAAGTAGGACTCATGGCCATTTTGCAATTCCACCTCATTAGACATGTTTTGGGGCTTATGATTGTGCTGTGAGGATAAATAAGTATAAATATTATATTTGCCTCCAGGTTATCTTTAAAAATGTATTTCTCTCTCTCTGTCACCCTCCCCCTCTTTCTTTCTTTCTTTCTTTCTTTCTTTTTTTTTTTTTTTCCCTTTCCAATTTTCAGTGTAGTCTGTCTGGTTAGGTGAGTTATCAGCTCCGTGGCCTCGTGCTGTGGTGGCCCAGCACAAGGCATTCTGTTGTAAAGGGTTGCCTTCTGCTGCCAATTAACCAAGGTTCTAGAAAGCAAAAAAGTACAGTAGTATGATTAAGCCCATGCACGAGTAGAAATGCACACCACCTCAAAGCTGCTGTTGGGAAAGTGTTACAAAAAATATTTGGCTTGTCCAGATTCTACATTATATATATATAAAAGTAGTAAGTGTTATCTTTGTATCATTCGAACAACTCTTGTGAATTACCTTTGAGGTGTAGAAGAATGTGATGGTACAACAAAACTTGGCTAAATACGTACCAAAACAGACATTGTTGCACTGCTGTTGGTCTTTCTTTAAGACACAAAGTGAAAACTGCCTTTGTTTGACACACTGCTCCAGCTCACTGCTGGCTGCAGACCTGTGTATCTCCAGTGGGGTCAATGGGATTGTGCCAATCCACCCCAGATGAGGACCTGCCCTCTCTTCTTGTTACCTCAAGTCGGTGTTGATGTGTTTTCAAAATTGGACAGATTTATGGAGGAAGAAGCCAAGGAATGGTACTGAGCAAAAGGGTGCTGCCTCTGGATTAGGATATTCTTGCACTGGTTGCAGACCAGGAAGTATCTGAGTGATGCAATGCTTCTGTGGTTTGTGCAGGCTTTCTTGAGTGGGCGCTGTTAGTCTCTGTTAGACATGTAATCAAGTAGCTTTAGTTCAGCTTTGTGTGCTCACTCTCACGTATTACTTGATTTCACTATTATGGCTGCTGACCCTGGTATTGGGAAAGACCTCTTGGCATCCTGCTCTTTTATTTTTGTTGTTGTTTTTGTTGTTCTAACGAGCCTTACAAACATTTTGCCTTCACTCCAGTGAGAAGATCTCAAATAGCATCATTAATAAAGGTTTGGGCTCTTGTAATTGTTACCAGTCAGCTCCATTGTTTCCCATTTCCATTTCTATGCATCTGGGAGTTTGGAATAGTCGTTTGACTGCCTTGCTTTATTTTAGCTGTAACTAAGATGGAATTTTACATGGTGGTCTACCTTTCAGCATAAAGCCCTCATAACGAGTGTGCTGTGAATGGTGCTGTAGGAATTCACAGGCCCTCAGTGTAACAGATGCTGTGTATGGAAAAGACAGAAATCTGCAAGTTGGTCTTTTGAGCCAACTGCTATGATGCAACAAGAGCAGCTCCTTTAAAAAGGAGAAAGCAGCACTAGGTTTTGTATAACGTACATGTTTATTTTGGCTCACGGGTGCTTCCAGGAGATGATGCCAGGAAATATTGTTGGCTTTTTGTATTCAAATTTTAATAGGATGTTTAGTGTTTGGAGCTTGTGTAGCTCTAGAATGTGGGTCTGGATTACCACGAGGTGGCACTGTGCAAGGTCCAAACGATGTGCTAGTTGTAGCACTCCGAGTTTGTTATCACATTGTCCAGGAAATGTACTTCAAAAGATCATGAAAATGCGCCAAAGGATTTCTGTTTTCACTAAGGCTATTTCACACTCTCATGTACTGGTGGTCAGTACGTGCTCAAAAGTGTGAATGCACAAAATTTGAATTGTCTCCATTGGAAGGTCTGCAATCCTATCTTTAAAGATCAGGGAAAGGTTCTAGAAATGGTAGCCCTGCTGTTTTCCATTTCTGCCTCTCCAAGATATAGCTCCAACAGTGCAAAGAGCTGAGAAGAATCCTGCTTGTTTCTTAATGAATCCAGAAGGCTTTTCATGTCTTCTTTTTCCACTGGTGCCCAGAACTGCTGTACACAATGCCCACCTACGAGATGTAACCTTGGAAGGATCTAAGTTCCTCCAGAAGCAGCACCCTTAGCTCAGAGCCATTCACATACAGGGTTATGCCCAGTCCTGTGGGATGCATGCAGTGGTATTCTGTCTGTGCTTGGGCATTGGTCTTCTAATCACAGGAAGCTTCCTCACAACGTTAACAGTGCTTCTGACTCAGAGAAGGACCCTCAAGGTAAATAACAAAGAGATGGAGCTTGTAGCATTTCTGCAGTGTGGGACAGGCTTTAGTTGAGCTATTGTCTGTTTGCTCCTGTTCCAAGGTCTAGTTTCAGGTTTTTAAACCTCTAAGAAGATTAGTGTCTTTTTTGGTTCTTAGAGTGAAATAGGTAACATCAGGCTGCACGGATAATGAAAGTGACAGTGTTTGGGGGAGCTTTGTGGCATTGTACTGTAATACATTTGCATTTATCATCTCAGATTATTTCAAATGTTTGTCTTTAGGAAGTCAGGTCCCTTGCCCTGAGAGTTTATGTGACCAAATTCCAGTGTGCTGCCCACAAATCTCACAGAGGTGACAATTTGGCTGCTTGTGTGGTGGCTCTTTGGTTCATGCTGCTCAAGAGAGAGAGTCTTGCTAAGCATCTGAGTGTTGCATTATCTCTGATAGGCTTTTTCATACCAGTTACAGCATTTATCAAAACTGAGCAAAATTCTGCTCAGCTTCATGTATGTCTCTTCAGACCTGGAGCTCTTTATGAAGTTTCTTCCCCTTTCTTCAAGAGCCCTCAGTGCTTTTCCATTTCACCCTTCTCCTCTTTGTCCCTCAAATTCTCTTGGCTGATTTACCATCCAACTCACTCTGCCACTTTGATGTTCCTGCCATTGAGGTTTACCAAAACTTCACATCTTCTCACTGCTATAGATGATGGCATGAACTGATTTCTTTCTCATTTCCCGAAATCACAGAAGGAGAATATTGCAAATAATTAAACCTGCAAAGTTTCATCAGATTTATTCAAAAGGGTGCAGGCTCTTTGAGATTGGAAGTAATGTTTGAGACATATTTTGAACAGGGTAAGCATTTTTTTTTTCAGATTATTCCCAGCATAATATGTCAAGGGGAATATGGTGCATTTGTTTTTTTCCATAAAAAAATAAAAATAAAAATCAATGGACTGAAACATTCCCTCTAGACCTATAATATTTATTTCAATGTTCTGTCAATAAATGTAACAAGGTTAGTTTTCTATCAGGTTAGCTGGAAGAATCATTTGAGGGAAGCTCTATTTGGTAAGCTCAATTGCAAAAAGCAATCAATAAGAAAAAATTCCCTTGTTGTTATTGAAGAGAAAAATGGAGCTCTGAGGAGTTGTCCCAGGACAAGTATTTATGTCTCCTGCCCACAATCCTTTCATTGTGCATTTGAAGGCCAATCTGCCTTCCTAGCTCCTGCTTCCCAATGCCAAAAAAAGGGACAAGAAAGCGCAGCAAAGTTCAGACAGCACTTGAAGTAGCATCATATTCTGAATGCTGCAGCCCTGTTCTTGCTCAGGAGGATATCCCTCTTGGCTTCTTTTGTGCATTATCCAAATCATAATCCCCTGTGCCTGAGAGCCTTGTATAAAATCTTGACAGTAGCGTTTCTCAGTTTCAGTGGCCTCTTGCAGAGAGTTCTTCAAGAGTAATGCAAAACTCCTAATGCATTCTCCACATTTTATTTATAATATTGAAGAGAGCCTGACTAGCCTGTCCTGCTAGAAAAATCCTTCCTTGGTGTTACTGCTGGATGTGCCAGAGGCAATGTCCTGCCCAAGCCCTGTGCTGCAGGCTCGCCTCTGCTCTTCTCAGAGATGAGGCAGCAGAGAGGTGTGACAGCTTGTATACACCTGAAAGTACTCTCATGACTTCTGTGCAGCTGTAATATCCAGTTGGCCAAGAAGTGATGAGATTTGTCATCACTTGACATGCGAGAATGGGGAAAGTAAAGCCAGAATAAAAACAAACACTGAGCATTTTTAAATGAAAATAATAAACTGTGAGGTTTCTGCACCCTATCATGATATTGCAATGCACTCTAAGGCT
Source organism: Odontophorus gujanensis (assembly GCA_013399175.1). NCBI lineage: Eukaryota > Metazoa > Chordata > Aves > Galliformes > Odontophoridae > Odontophorus > Odontophorus gujanensis. The sequence continues at coordinate 255,815 of VXAB01008241.1, read as the reverse complement.
TTCTTAGTAGGTACATTTTCAGCTCAAAATAGTTTGGGGGGCAGAGAACGATCCATGCAACAACATTTCCTATATGAGGATAATACCCCCTGATTGTAATCAGTGATTTCTATGTATTCTGCAGTACCTACTGTAAGCTGCTGCAATTCATATAACTACAAGCTGTATGTTAACTGCAAGCTGTATGTTTTTAACCTGTCTGCATTACATTTTACAGCCTGGTTTTGATAGGAGCCTGCCTTTTATGCAGTTTGCTCTTATGGCACTCTGAGGAATATGAGGAAGAAACTTGGTTTCTTGCAGGTAGAAGTAGAGGTATTAAAGCCCCATCTGCATTATCAGTATTAGAGGCCTGTTGTTCTGTGTGCAACAGTGAGCGAGCCAAACTCAGCCAGTGTCGTCCTCATGATTTTAAGCAGCATGGGTGAGATCAACTGGCTTGAAGTTTTGCAAAAGTGTCGTGGTTCTGGTGTGTGGGGTGTAAGGGAGGGCGAGCTGGAGCTGCTCTACACAGTGTGAGAGCTGTGATGGCACAGTGAACTCATTCTGATTTAAAGGAGTCCTCACTGGGTCATCCGAGAGCCAGTTCTGATCACTTTAATTCTCTCAGACTCGGTGTTTTTATCTTCCAGAGGAAATCTGTGTGATTTTCTAAGGCGAACAGAACGGCAAAAGCAAAAAGTTGTGATTCTGTGGTCAAAATAAAGCATTTGAAAGTAATTTCTCAGAGGTGGCATCATGCAGTGGGCGTGAGGGGGACGTGAGCAGTCCCCTTCCTTCGTTCTGTTGGATCAATGCAATGCATTGACAAGAGCCCACTCTTGTGGGAGCAGTTGACCAGGATTGCTTCTGTAATATATTCTGCAACAGCAAGCAGGGAGATGGCAGAGGCAGCCCAAAGGGATGGCCAGGGAACAATATAAAGGATGAACGTAAAATAAATTTCTGTGATTATATGTGGGCACTGAAGTGGAGCTGGAAAAAAAAAAAAAAGAGAGAGAGAGAATAGAGATAATAAAGAAAAATAAAAAAGCTGATAAGAATAAAGACAGCACTTGATGTTTTGCCTTCAAAATATAGGTTTTGGGGAAAATCCTGTTGATATAGCTAATCTATTTGCATTAACATTAAGGGAGGGTCCCAAGGTTTATTTTTGTTTGTTTGTTTGTTTTGCAAAGAACTTTTGGCTGTAAGGCATCTATTATTGCTATTATTTTTATCAAATTTCTACTGACAGGAGGCGGAGAAGGATGGAGGACAGTGGGACCCAAGCCATGTGGTTTGGTCACTGCAGGATTCAGTGCCAGGAAGGAACCAGGAGGGTGACTGACACTTGGGCAGGTGCAGATAGCCCCAAGTTTCCTACTTGCTAAAAACAGCTTTTCCCATGATTTCATCTTTTGTGTTAGCAGCAGTCTTCTGAATGCTGCATGCAAAGCTGCCACTGGCTATTCTCTGTCACCTCTTGCTGTGTGAGGTGCTGTACAGAAATGTCCAGTAAAGCACGCTGCTATTTAGCCCTTCTCTTCAGTTTGCCAGCTAGAGCAGAAGATCTTTACAACATATACATACAAGCTAATGCCAGGCAAATTACTGCTCCTCTTATGATCTGATAGCTGAATTGTTTTTCCAAAAGTGGTGATCGCCCTCTTTCAAATCTCTTCTCCGTTAAGCTAAGAAAATGATTCACAGTGACAGAGGAAAGAGAAACAATTTTCCTAAGGTCGTGATCTTGTGGCCTACAGAGAGCAGGGAGGTCACAGCCCACACAGACCGTGGTGCCCGGACTGTTTGGGGGGACAGCACAGAGACATCACAGCACAAAAATGAATCATTTAATTCTCCTCTTTAGGTTAACCTTGGTGTTTGACAAAGACCACCAAGGAACCGGCGTGACAGTGAATACTTCACATTGTCCTTCATGGTTCCGGTGCAGGCAGTTAAAAATGGATATTCAATCATTAAATATTTCACTATTTTTATTTTTATTTTTTTAATCAGGGATGGGGGTCAGGTTCTTTTGTTTTGTTTTGTTTTGTTTTTTTTCAATTTAAGCGCGGTTTCGGGAAAGGAGTGAAAAAGCCAAAGCAGAAGCAAAATTGTGACAGCACACATTGGCCATTCACGTGTCAGCATCTTCCAGCAGGTTAGGGATTGTAGCAGTGCTGCTCCTGGGTGAGGTCAGGGGGACCTCCCATACGCCTCCAAGTGCAGTGGGAGTGATGAAGTGACCTCATCTTTGAATATCCTACTGCTACGTTAATTAAATTGTAACTTGGGTTTAACTGAATACTTTAGCTTGTGATTTTCTTAGCGGCCTGGTATTCCACCAGCTGCAGAAATGCGTCAACTCTGTATTTGCCAATGCCATTAAAGATAAGAAGAAATAAATCTATGCAGATGCCCTGTGCTACAGTGGATAAGTGATTTTCCACTACTACAAAAGATAAAAGCCTATTCATTGAAGTGCAGCTCAAAATGATTTCTAATTGGTATGAAAGAATCCTTAAACCTGTATACCACTTCTAACATTTGGGGCCTAAATTACAGTTAATAGTTCCCATAAAAGAAGTAACTGGAGAAACGTGAAAATTCAGACTCCTGTCCCTCCTGCCTATCTATTCTGCATCAGGCTTCCCTCTTCACACATTTTGCATACTGCTGGCACGTTTTGTCAAAATTGAGGAAGTTTTAATGTTAAGATAAACATTCATTCAGTAATCAGAAGCGGATGAATATGCAGAGTCATATTCTTCAGATCCCTTTCTCCTAACCTGCTCTGCACAAAGCATGGTAATAGGAACATCTTCACTCGTCGGCCCAGAGCAGCAGTTTGTGCTGGTGTCTGGGGGTAAGACTTGGATCTCAGGAAGGCTCCCCCTTCCTGGAACATCTTGATGGTCCCAAAGGTACCAGCACTGTGCTTCACTGCTTTATTTTTGAGGTTGTTGGAGCTAATGGAGCCACCCTGAGTGAAACATAAACCAGCAACGAACTAGCACATGCCTTGGGCAACAAGCAGCACTTTCTATTTGTTTTATATATCATTCATCTCTGGAGTATCTCTCAGCGATGCACGATATGACAAAAGACTCATCCTTAGACACTGAGTTCATAGCCCAGCATAAATTAACGAGAGCAGAAAGTTCCCTTCTAAACTTCCCCTGTGTGTCACTACCTCAGCTTTGCTGCAGCCACCCACTGCATCATGCCCAGCATGGCAGAGCCCCGAGGTGCCCCTGACCCACCAGGAAAGTACGACCCGGGTGTGCAGAGAGGACCCAACATTAGCATGCTAGGATTGCCTCTCTGCCTTCTGTTATTACAGGTGAATATTAATGAGCAGTGACACCTGGGCTTCTCGGCACTTTAATTACAGGTGAGATGCTCGGAGTTAATGCTGTCACTCCGGTGTGGTTTTGGTTGTACTGTCAGGTTTCTCTCTAGATCATTAAATTTCATTAATGCTTTATTTCTGCACTACCTATTACTTGTGACTTAAAAGTCCCTCCAGTTACCACAGTGCAAAGAATGGGTGGCACCCAGCTGAGCGTGGGTGAAAGCTGCTCTCGTGTGAAGCATCTGGAGGAGCAACAGAAGTCCTGTTTTGTTTCTAAAGATACACACAAAGCTGGCATCTGCAGCATTTTGTTGGCATGGCAAAATTGCCTTTGGATTTTTGCACTTTCCCTCAACCTCATCACTGGTTGTGCTGCAAAGCAAGCAATCCATGCACTGCACACCGAGCCCATATGAAAACTGGTGGTAATCCACTTGCTGTGAGATTTTCCTCTTCACCCTGAAGATTCTTTTCATTAAGAAAGAGTTTTAAGTGGAATCCTTTGTATTTAAGAGTTCTGTGATTCTTGAATTCTTCTCATAAGCACAAACTAATGTGCACACGCAGTGTGCTCCTGCTGTGTTGTTTGTACTCATACAGCTGGTTTTAAGCAAATGCATCTTTTATCCACAGAAGTCAATAATAAAGACTGGCCACTGCGTGAATGCAATCTCAGAAGCTGAGTGAGAAGCAAACTTCCCATCATTCCTGATCTGTATTTTTGTGGCTTTACAAGAATGCTGTTGAATCTGCACTGGGAACAGTGTAGCTGCATCTTATTTATAGCTCTGTTCCGTCTGGTTCATTTCCTCTAACTTCCCTACAGAATGATATGAATGAAAATGACACTATTGACTATGTGGATGACAATAAAAGACCTTATAGAAATAAGGGTTTTATAGTTTCAGGACTAAGGGAATCAAAAGCGAAAGAGTTATGATCTCAGAGACCAGGAGAAGAGCCGGGCTGTGCTAGCTGAAGAGGTCCCAGTGGTGGAAACACTCTGGGTTTTGGTGTGGGTTTTTCTTTCTTTGTTTTTTTTAAACACAACTTCACAGACTACAAACTCATATAAATGATGTGAACTTCGAGAAAGGCTTACGAGGGCATAGAAACTCCGTGTTGTAACTGCAGTCCTTGTTTTCATTTCAGCCAGGTAGCAAGACAGAATTAATTTGCACATCTCCATCAATAAAAAAAGAAAAAGAAAAAAAAAAGGGGGAGAATATTGTTTTAGCTATTCATTTTTTTTCAGTTGTTCAGTGTTTTCCGAACGAGGGAATGATTTCAGAGGGAGTCCCACATTTGGAAGCTTATAGGTTAGCATCCTGAATGCAGCAGAGGGGGATGATGCACTGGAACAGTTTGCCTGGAGAGATTGTGGATGCCCTATCCCTGGAGGCATACAAGGCAAGGCTGGAGTGGCTCTGGGCAGCCTGCTCTAGTGGTTGGCAACCCTGCCCACAGCAAGGGGATTGAAACTGGATGATCTCTGAGGTCCAAACCCAGGTCATTCTATGGCTTTATGATTCAACTAAAAAATATTTACTGTTCTAGGGAATTTTCTTCATACAGACCAATGTTTTCTGGCCTAGACACCACTGATGGTGGTGACAGACGTATAACAGAAGTAAGCAAGTCCTATGACATCTTCAGGGTAATTTGAAGTGAAAATATGCAGACCATTTGTAATAACTTAGAGGTAAAGTTACACTCAGTTATATTACAAACAAGATCCTATTTGGTGTTAATGGCACAAAGTACATGCAGCATTCTTGTTATACCCACCCTGGAGTTCAACGACATTTTGATATACGCATAACATATAACCATCAAATTCATAAAATAAAATCAGGGGCATCCAGAAGAGGAATTACCACTGTGATGTGGTAATAAAGAAGGAAACTTGAATTTCCTGTATGCAAACAATGGGCTGTCAGGTAAATACTGAAAAACAACAGGAACGTTCCAGCTTGATGGTTTAGAAAGAAGAAAAGTTACAGAATTCTGTGAGCTTTGTTTCTGATGGTGCCCCAGTCAGGTGAGGAGCAATGAGAGTGAGAGCTGTGCCTGGCTGTGCAACTCTTCGGCCTTGCAGATTTCACCCATCCGCTCCACATTTGCTGAAATTGAATGGAAATGGCTTACGATTAAGCAAATGCTTCACTTCTTCGTGCCGAAGTAAATGAAGCTAAGAAATGAGCAAGAACTAGGAATCAATAGGCAGAGTGACACGCGTGTCAGCCTGAAATCAGCACCGCAGAACGCGGCCGTCCTGCAGCATGGAGGTTGGGTCGTGATTGCACCCAGCAGGGCACCTGTCCTCCGTGATGAAAGAAGAAATATCCTGAGCTCTGTCTCTTCAGCACGGTGTTACTGCAGAGGTGAGCTTTTGCATATTTGTCTTCCCGTTGTAAGGAAACTTGGCCTGCTGTATTAATATCTTTCCCTCCTTTTTGTTCTGGGCTGTATTGTGTGTGTAATTTGAGGTATCTGCGCCGGTTGCAGCTGGGAAGCACATCTGAATCCCAACCATGTATGGAGACGTGTGTGTGTGTGAATAACTTTGCTTGTTCCCAGAGCAGAGATGATTTTAGGGCAGAGCCGTTTGTGCGTTTCCACTCAGGAACTTACAATAGAGATTTGCATTAAGATCTTTTTCAGGTGGTTTCTTTGCTGCTAGCTAACAAGTGGTTCAACTCCAAGATCGTGGCTGGCACGTAGTTAGTTTGCAGTGCACAAACTGACCAAGCAAGCAGCACTCTGTTGGACAGCAGGCAGCATTCTGATCCTCTGTGTTTGCATCAGAAAACAAAGTACAGCAGTATCAGCTGTCCCCTTACTGAACTAAATTATTGCCTGCAAGGTAAACTAATTTATTGTCTGTAAATGACCGTGCATTAAGATAAACTTGGTGCTGCATTTATTTGAGTTAGAAGACATTTGCTTTCACTTTGCTTTTTCAAAAACAGAACGTTAAGTGACATTTACATTACTGTGTGAATTTCATCAATTTTAGAGCATGTGCTCGTCAGAGTAAGATTCTGACTGCTATCATACTTTGCTGAAACACTAAGTGAAAGTTTCATCATGCAAGTCGAGACAAAAGAGATCTATTAAGTGATTCGTCTTATTCCACAGGGACCAGCCCAGGGTCACTGTTCACAGCATGCTCAGTGCAGAGCTTTGTCCAGCCTCATTTTTTGTGCCTCTTGGGTTGAGCTCCTGCTTTGTGCCATCGTGATGGTGGCAAGTTGGCACAGTGAATCTCACCTAATCCTTCGGCTTGTGCCGCAGATCAAAACACAACGTGTACATATGGTTGAATTTAGCAGCAATAAATGAAGCTGGGATCTCAGTGTTCACACTGACTTAAGTTGCAAGTTTATGGATCTTGATTACAGCCAGCAGGGATCCTTCAGTGATGAGGGAGGAAAATATTCAACAGCCTGTCTTTGCACTGCGTCTGTTGGCGACACTTCCCTGATTTCGAGTTAGACATGTGCAAGGGCTGGGAGTCAGGCTCCCTGTGAGCATGCCAGATCTTGGAGAAGTAAAAAGGGCAAAGTGGTACTAACAGTGATGACTGCATCCTTGCCTTCTCTGATGGCTTCTTCCTTCCCTGTTACCTGAGTGAATTAGTACTGGGGATTGCTGAGATCATAAACAGGAGTCCCATCTTCATGCTGATGCTGGATGACAGTCAGAGCCTTATTTTTGTCAGAGAGGAAGACTGATCAATGCTGTGCCCATCACAGCTTTCAAAATTCCGATGCGTAGCTCAGCAGATCACAGAAGCTATGCCAGAGTCACTGTGACCCCCACTGAAGTCAGCTTATGTCCAAGTTGGGAGTGAACTCTGTAACATGTCCCCCCCGAAGTGTTTAACTGCCAGAGTGGGAGGTGCTGGGGAAGGGCCAGCATCTGTGTGGCTTTTTGTGAAGGACCACAGCTCAGTTGTCAGGGGTTGTATAGTACTGTTGTCTACCCACAACTATTGGGCCTGCTTACCTGAAATGAAAATGACACGGAGTATTCTTATTGAAGGAATACTTGGCTGAATGTGCCATTATTTTATCAAGCATGGTAATGACAATACAAATACAGCAGAAGTTACACAAGGATATTCCTCAGAAAACCTCTTCTTTATGTCTTCTGCTGTTCCTCTGGATGTCTGTTTTGTCCTCACCCCTGCAAATACCCACACCCAAACCATTTCTTTTGCTGCTCTGGTCTGCATTGACCCTTCCCATCCGTCTGCTCTTGGGTATATCCTGCACTGCTGCTCTCAGGGTGGAGGAGCAGAACAGGATGCACACTGTGCCCTGCACAGCCTGGGACCTGGCAGGAGCTCTGCCACCCACCCAGCTCTTCTTCACACATCTTCCAGGCGCTAAGTGGGAAGAACTAGAGGTAACACATTAAATGAAGTGTCTCGTATGTATATTTCAGTTTGATCTAAAAAGGGAATTGAAGTCTGTTGTCTGATGCTGTTGCTTAACAAAGTGTGTTGATGGAGGCGAAGGACAAGCTGTGTTGCACCCAGACTTGGATACCCAGCTCGTTACGGCTCGTTTGGAAAGCTCTGAACATAGGGTTGGCTGTGTGTCTGAATAGCTGAGCTGACGATGGTAGTTCTGGGTCTAAATGACATTCACAGTACACAGAACCGTGAGGACTTCCTCTTCTTGTTTTGGATGTGATATAAAATAATGTGTTAAGGATTTTGCATGCCTTTCCTACGTTGAACCACATCTTGTTTAGCAGCAGACGGATGCAAATGCCCATCAGATGAGGTGGATGTTTGGGCTGATACAAACTTCATTTTCAGGGACAGGACAGATGGAAAGTTTGGATCCTATTTGGAGATCTGAGAGTTCTCTGTATATAATATGTTAAAGGAAGAGCCACTGAAGGGCAGGAATGGTTGTTTTGCAACACAGCAACACGTAGTTCACTGCTTCATTGAAGAAGCTGGAGTTTAATTTTTTTAAGGCTGGAAAAGTTGTGTGTGTGTGTTCACGCACGTGTTTGTGTGTGCCATATCACTGATGCCCAGACTGCCTCTTTCCTCTTTCTAAATTTGGGAGGGAATCCTGAAACTCTGAGAGAGTGATGGGGTAGTCTGAGTTTCGCATTGAGTTCCTGTGATGTTATTTATGTGAAGTGCTCTGCTCAGACTCCCTGGAAGCAGCAAGTGCCCTAAAATCTCCCCACCACACCCCACCCCCAGTCCCATCTGGACTCCAGCCACTCCTCCCATTTTCTCTGTGAGCCTAAAAAGCTCTGCTGCATTCTTTTGTTCTTCTGCCTGTGCTCAGCCAGTCCATACAATAGCGTCCTTTCTCTCAGCCCTTCTAAACCTGGCTAGAATTGCTGTAATGAATGTATAAGTGACATAAAGAAAAGCAGAGTGTAAAAGATGCTAATCAGCCTTTGTTCTTTTCAGACATGACATGCAGGACCTGAAGTATAGATTTTGTATGGAGAGAGATAGATTTTAATTAAGCATCTTAATAGAGAAATCCTTCTTGTTTTTTTCAGAATAAATTAAGGAAGTAACTTTGATGCAGTATCATTTTCATCTAATCAGTAACATTCTGAAATTACCATGTTGTTTTCCATTAGAAATACCATCATCCAACAAATCAGATAAAATGATTTAACATAGCTGTATTGCAGCCTCAGCTAACATTAGCCTGGGCATGTGTATACACAGAGCAGCAGATGGGGAGTGAACTGACAAATGTTTATGGGGAGAAAAGGGCAGACAGTACCAACAATTTTATATACTTCTTTGAATGAGATGCCCATATGCAATCTAGATTTACTAATAATCAAATAAAGGCTTATCAGGTTTTTGCCATCTGCATGCAGAGAGTGCAGATCACTGACACCAGTAAAAGGCAAAGCAGCATTAGCTTTTACTTCTATTCACAGGTTATGAATATCTCCATTAAGACATTTGACTTTATATTTGGCATGAACTCGGAGTCCTTTGTTTGGCATAAACTGATACGTTGACAGAGACATTCTCATTAGCTTTTATACCATAGTGTTGGCCAGTTCTTTAACAAACAGAACCAAGGGCGTGCGGAGAAATCACCTTGCAGAGCGAGCCCAGCAGCTGCGAGTACAGAAATGCAATGCTGCGTGTCTTCAGCCCCTGCATGTTGTTGTTATGGTGGCTTCACAGGACTGCTGTTTCTGTGGACAGATTTCCAAAGCTCACATTCATGACAGCCAGAGGCAGGCCGCAGTTAGCCTTGCATGTCCAAACGCACTTAATTGTTATTAATGTTTATTTTTTATTACAGTAGTGCCTTCAGGCAAAGGCAAGTGGGTGCTGTGTTTGCCCGAAGTGAGGGGTTGGTGAAGTGAGTGAAGAATGGGAACTGAGACACCTGAAGTTCAGGTGACTTATTTGACATTGTGTATGTGAGCTGGAAACCAATATGGACCATCTGAGTACGTCCAACTCCTGACCCACAGCACACACTTTCCTCTCTAATTGCAATGAGTTTTCCTAACAATAAGACACTCCCAGTTGAGGGGTAGGGAGTGTTACCTCCTGACCATATCGTTCAGCTCTGTCAACAAATCACAGGAGTATGACTTACGAAAGGCAAGGAAAGCAGAGCTCATCACATGCCCCGTTTTCTTTGCCTGCTCTAGAAGCTGAACTAAGGGTTTGGGGCACGTGAATTGGCATCACAAGAGCATGCAGCTCTCCCTCTGAGAAAAGGTTTCCAGAATTGCTGCAGTTGTCATCTTTGTTCCTTTGGTTTGGTTAGATGTTTGCCAGTTCAAACAATAGGAACATCCAAGGCCGACAGTATTTTTTAACATGACTTGAAGTCGTGTGTAGTAGCCCCCATCAAAGAAGCAGTCACTTTTTTGCCATCACAGCTGTAATGCAATTTCATGTGGTGTCCTTAAGATTGCTACGCACACTGTGATTTCTCATATACAGCTGTCAGCAATAACCTTTTGTTGCAGCAGAGAGAAAAATTCCCTGAAACACATATTTCTCTAACATATACTTACGGACCTTAAATCATGTCTAACCACATACAGCTGTGATTCTCTGATCTCTGGTGTAATGGAGAATTGCACTTTTTGCTTGCAGGTAGACCAGAAGCAGCCAGCACACTGTGTGAGTACGAGCTCCTGCTTTGCAGCTCAGTTTCCATTCTGCTCACCTGGTGCACCCTCTGTGCTCCTACATAGGTAGAGAAACATATTCTGATTTCTGATTGCTCTGTTCAAAGAAGGAAAACTTTCTGAAACTTTGTTCATAGTGCTGGCTGGAACAATGTTCAACACAGCTGAAGGAAGAGAAGGATAGCCAGGGAAAAGTCCCCCCTTGCCAGTCCTAGGAGGAAAATGACATCTCAGTACCTGGGTATCCCTGATCACACTCATCTCTAGTTGAACTGGAGCTCCACATGGTCAGGCTGGATGCTCCAAGGCGAGATGCAGGCAGCTTCCTGGACGTGCTGTTAGTGGCAAGTAAGGGATGAAGGCTCTTTGGCTGAGGAGCAAACCCTGGTGCTCCATGTGAGGACGGTTCCCTACTGGCAATGTGGCTTCAGCACACATCTGGGTGTGCAGCCTGAGGCAGAGTGAGGGGGTTGTGCATTTCAACCCTGAAGTCACTTGATGCTGAGTGTGAGTGCAGCTGTGGGGTTGTATGGAGAAGATGGTATAGTGTCAGGGCAGCAGAGGTTCTGAAGAGATTAAATGTTAGTCACACATCTAATCACATCAGTTCAATTATTAAATTCTATCAACAACCGAATCCCCTTTGGCTTTGAGTTGACAATTAGCTCAGCTCATAAGGAATGCCCCTTGAGTACAGAGCAAGCTGGCATCACAGGGTGACACGTCCCTTCTTACAGAGCATCTGCTCAGCCACCTTGCAGTTCTGGAACACCAGCTTCATTGCACTTGGAGGGGACCTTCAGAAGCTTTTGGCTTAACCCTGACTCAGAGCAAGCTGAAGGCTGCAGGTTGCTCACGGCAGTGCAGAAGGATGCCAGGGCAGTGCAGCTGACTGTGATTCTGATGCAGAGACCAGGCACAGAGCTGTGAGAAGATGAACTTAAATGAAGCTCCGTAGCCTGAGGTAGATAGTGCTCATCGTGGATAACAATCTCCCAGTCTTTCTCATGCTACGTTAGTGGGATTAGCTGATTAGTGTGCCAAGTTTTTTGGTAAGAGGAAGACTTCTAGCTGAGATAAGATCAGCTTCAGAGAGACTCACTCGACAGAACTGAGCCTTGGTTCGGTTTGTGCTCTGGCTGATATCATACACGTCGCCTACACCGAGCTCCCTGCAGAGAGGCCCTGCTGAATTTCTGTAGCTCACATGCCTTCCCAACTCTCTGCTTCCCCCACTTGCAACTTTAGTCCATTTCCTTCCCTCGACCATGTTTCTAGCACTGCCCATAGCAGGCTGCTCTTTGTGTTCCCTTTTTATGTGTGCAGTGCTGCAGCAGCCCATGGCTGGCCAGCACTCGGCTCCCGTGGGCCATAGAGTTTATTTTCTAGAAGTGGTTCATCAAGAGGCACTTCAAGGAAACACCTTCCTGCACGTTGCTTGTGGAAGGAGGTTGTGTTGGTTAGTTTTATATTCAGTTTATCTAGACTTTAGATATTGATAATATGAGAAAACGGCCGAAAGGAGAAATTAAAACTGAAAAGTAATAGTGTGAATTTGACCTCACTTTGCTCATCTCCCCCCCTGACATCAGGTCTGCTGGCAGGAGTGGGGTGGCTGCTGTTCCTGAATGCTTTTCCCGGCCACCCTCTGAGGGAGTGAAATAAATTTGGGATTTTATGCATCATCAGTAGATTTTTTTTTTTTCAACTGCAAATTCTAATTGAAGGAATACCTCAAGATCTCCCGTGCCTTCGGGATATGGCTGACAGCACTGCACAAATGTGACTGAGAACCTGATAAGCAAGAGAAATGATATGGATGCATAAGTTTACCAAAACCAGAAATAACAGAATCTTGCTGGAATGACAGATGGAACAAAACTTTCGTGAATATGGATGGAGGATGTTTTGGCGCCTATTACAGGTAAGAGTGCCGTGTTATTTCTTATGTATCTGAATGCACAGTGCACATACACCTCCTGGTTTTGTTTTTTTTTCTGATCCCATGAAGAATAATCCCAGGGGCATGCCTTAGGCCACATTTCTACCTCATTTTTAAAATTTAGGCATTGGTTGGAATGTGCAAATTCAGGGTTACAAAGATGAGATTCGTCTTTTTTACAGAGTCAGAGACGAGCAGAGAAACTTCCTTGTCCCCTTGAAAACTGCCCTCAGCTACCCTGGCGTGGCTCTTGGCTGGGACACTCACGACTAGAATCGGTAATGAGTGTTCAGCTTTGCACATGAAAAGCTGATCTTCTGCACCTCTCTGGAGGAAGGGAGGCCAACGACCATTTTAATACCAGTCCATTGACAATCTGCTCCCTACTTCCACCACCGATTCTCCTATCTTGCATGTGAAATGAACCAGCTGTTCCTCGATTTCACAAAAGAAAGAGCTGACTTGGTGATTGAGTGTCAGAAGATGGTGTGTATGTATTCAGATTTGTTGAGGCTCCTCCTTCATTTCAGCCTAACGAAACCAAACCGTGTGAATGTGGAATCACCATGGTAGCACTATTCCTTCCCTGCGTGTAATATATACCCCTCTTTCCACTGAATCAGAAGGATGTGATCAAAAATACGGTGTTCTTTCGATCATTTTTGCTTTCTAAGAATAACACGCAGCTAATGGTTGTTGTGACATAATAAACAGTAACTATTATCAATGCTGAGACTGCGAATGCTAGAACACAGCTGCCTTTGCACAGAAACCAACTCTGAAGTGATAAAAAGGACCGAGAAAGTGGCTAGTATCAGCGTGGGATGTGCCAGACAAAAAGCTGTGCCATTTATTACTGCTCATATCTGTTAAGAAAATAAATTTTTGTTAGCCCTTCTGCACACATGAATTTAAATCTTTCCATTGAAATCTTGCTGTGGAAATAAACCTGTTAAAAAGAATTGACTGCTGTGGCACAGCACGCCTTACGATTTAACCAAGAGTCAACGGGATAAAAAAATTGATCAGTTCAGTGAACACGTTTCTGTGCCTCAAACTGAAATGTGCATTCTGAAGGAGCATGGCCTGTGAATTGGAGATCCGTGGAAGGAACAGACCTGCTAAAAGAATAACATTTTGGCGCAACACGCTTATTTGCTTAACAGCTTTCTACTGCAATTAACATATGCGGCAAATGCATTTATTTAATGTGACAGTCTGCTCGAATAACCCTCTTCAAGGGTTGGGATTATGTAATCTGGAAATAGCAGAGTTACCCTGAGATTAAAATTACTGAGTATCTTGTTTATCCAAAACGCCAGCAGCACTGCCTCCTCCTCTCCTCTGTGTTTTAAGCTGATGTGTAAGTGATCTGCATGGGCTCTGCTTTCCTTAAATTAAGGCACTGCCTGAGAGTGTTTCTCAGCACAGGATTGCTGTTTGGAACAAAAGCAATCAAGAAAAACCCCGAGGATGGGAGTTTGTGCAGCATCAGTGCTGAAAGGGTGAGACCTCCACAGCTCTTTCTCAGTTAGCTCCACAGGGACCGCCTTCACTGAGAGATGATGGGGACTTCTGAGCAGAGAACTGGCTCGGGTTGAAGGAATATACAAATTGATTTTACCTCAGACTGGGAGATAAACAAATAGCCTAATATCTGATAGCTAATGGGTAAACAGATGTGACCAGCCCAGCAAGTGTCAGGAATGGGGAATTTGCATGGCCATGGATCCACCAGGGGCAGGCAGCCCAAGTGCTGCAAGGAGCAAGGTGGGGTACAGGCCTCTGGGAGAAGGTAGTGGAGGAGCTGCTCTCTTGCCTGGTAATTGGATGACATTCATTTCTGCTTGATTTGATTGACATGACCATGGGCCAGCCTTTGAGTTGCTACCTTTATTTTTTTTTGCCTCTATGGCCGCTTCAGCAGCTACTGAAGGATGTAGAAAGCAGGGGAGAAGGGTGCTGTGCACTCCTCCATTGGGTGGTTTGAGATGGAAGAGCCCTGAAACAAAGTGCAACCTTCTGGTAAGAATTTGTCTGTGAAAACGGCTTCTCTGTGCAGCTGCTCAGTGGAGCAGGTGAAGCACAAGGCTGGTGAACCCTCACCCTGCATGCCTCTGGGAGGGCTTGAGGGCAAAGCCAAGCGATAAACTTCAGCTTTGGCTAATTTTAGAGGTGCAGCAAGTCCTTCCTCCCAATTCTACTATATGGGGGAATTGATAACAAAAAGCCTTTGTGACTTCTGAGGCTGCTACAGAGGGCTCATTCCTCTTCTGCCTCCCTGGTACTGATGGAAAACTGAAGAGTAGAGCTGGGTCGGGAGCTCTGGCCATCAGGCAAGCCAGGACTTGCAGTTATCCCATAGATTTCTGTAGATGGGATGGTTACTATCTCATTCTGTGGGCCTGTTTGACACCCTTCTCTAGCTACAGAACATCTTCTCTCTCCATAGGCAGTGCTCTGTGTGGTTCTGTCTGTTCAGGACTTATCCCAGTGCTCATGCTCCTGGTAACCCCTTAAGACCCATGATTGTAGAAGTGGTTGTTTTTGAGGATGGCAAAGTAGGACTTCCTACAGCCACTCTTCAGGAGCACATTACATAAATGCTTGTAACAGTGTGAGGAGCAGGGTAAGGAACTAGATCCTTTCCCTTGGCTGCCAAAGAAATCCCTCTGCACTGAACAGCACCGTGCTGGCAGAACCACAGTTTTCAGCACCTTCCAACAGGGACTCTGAAACTTCTAGAGACCACAGTATCTTTCATTTCTTTCTTATCATTTTTTTTTTTTTTTCCTGAGAGTCCATGGAGCTCCTCAAGTTGTCCCCAACCCTGGAAGACTTCCAGCTCTCCCTAAGAGTGCATAATGAGGCTTTGAGACATCGCGTTTTCAAATGGAGAAGGCCATTTCCATTCTTGCCAGAGGAACTGGCAGTCAGCGCATCTCGATGGGACTATCACCCATTTCAGCTCAGCAGCACAAAGGCCTCTTTCAGCAAAGGCTTTGTACTGTGGGATGTGCAGATGGGTGTCTGGGCAGAACGGAAAAAGCTTTTGCTGAGAGCTGGGGAATGAAGAGAGCAAGCAAAGATTCATTTTTAGTCCCATTCTCCCGGAGTTTTAAAAATGACTGCATTGCTGACTGGTGTTGCCTGTTGCCCAGAGAACAGCGGGTCACCTCGAAGGCAGAAATGTTGTCTCCCCTACATGCTAACCTTGCAGACTCTTTGGGCTTCAGCACCCGGATTTCCCTCAGGTGTACTGAACATTTCAGGTGATGATTGACCGCTCTCCCTGATATTTGTATGATTATTAGTCTCTTCTCTGCGTGCTATTCAGCGGACAGCACTGCTCATAAAAAGCAGATAGGAGCAAGTTGGGCTGCTGCCCCTGGTGGGTAGGAGAGAGGATGGGCTGATTGATGACCCTTGGCTGTTTTCTGATGTTGCAGTTGTTTTTTATGATGTCATTAGGAGGCTATAGTCACATTAAGGAATCCCTCATGACATCATAAAGGACTTGATATTTCGCTAATGTTATTTCAGCAGAGTGAAGCTCTGGCATTTTATAGTCTTTGCTCTCCCCATAGAATTAGGAGTTGTCTAACTACAACCTGGAAGAAATGCAAAAATAGTCAAATGCCGACTTCAAAAGTTATGGTTGAAGAATGCTAATGTATTTGGCTCTTTCTGAGCACACAGCACCTTTAGGTGGAATACATGATGTGTCTATAAAAGATGCTGTTGGTGAATACAGATCCTCATGCAAAGGAAGAGCCAGGCATGCCTTCCACTTCCTTTGATGCAAGAATTATATTTTACTGGAGACTCTGTGCAACAGTACAAGAGATGAAGAGGATTTAGTGCAGCAGTGTGGCACGTCGAGGGCTATGGCATAAGAAGACTGAGTTGAGGTGTAACGCTGAGATAGGAGAGCACTGACAGCAGAGCTAGAAGCTCTCCCCTCCTGGCACAATGATAAGATAGGACTGAGAAGAAACACATATTTGAAGAGTTTGGTACAGGTTGAGCAGGTGCTGAGTGCTGCCACCAACTGCCCATAGTGAGGTGGGTGAGGGCTGGTGCTTGTTGGCCTTACCCAGAGCTCCTTGTCCTCCTGGCAGCAGCACAGGCACTCCCAGGTGAGCCTGCTCTTAGGGCCAGGGAACAGAGGAGGGGATGATTTGAGCATCAAAGGACAAACCAAGTTGCAGTTTGGTTTATGGCAGTATTAAGGGATCTCCAGCATAACTTCATGCTGGCCTGCTCTGTTTTCTTTCCCCAACACATTTTGGAGGACATAAATCTGGATGTGATACCTCAGTCTGCCTCTTAGTCACAGATGAAACACAGCTCTGGTTTTACACTAATTCTTTCAGTCTCAGAGCCAAGAGCCTTACTTTTCAGCTCCATTTCTGTGAATGTGGTTCTCTGGCTACCCCAGGATTTGTACACTCAGCAGCAAGAACGGTATTTCTTGTACTGTGTGCTCTGTTGGCATCCAGATTCCAGAACTGATCTGCAGGAATGCTCAGTGCTGCTGCTCTGCAGGTATTAGGAAAAAAAAAAAAAAAAAAGCAACAAAAAAACCCCACTGAACTGCCTAAATCCATTTATATCTAAGGCTAGTTATTTACCCATGCTTTACACTCTTCTTTAGAGCTTTAATTATAGTTTTCCTAGCTGACAGAACATTTAAAATTTTTAGAAAATATATCAAGTTGGCAGTTTCTCTGTTGTTTACTGAGGCAGTATGTTCCTTTTTGCCTTTTCTTTCCAAACCTTCCTTTTCCTAGCATATGTCTGTGCAGGAGGAGAATAACCAAGGTGCTTGGGGTAGGGGGAGAGAACATTAAGTGACATTAAATCAAAGATAATTATCAGCTGTCAGTCAGGGAATGGCACAGAGCCAGAGCAGCACTCAGCAGGGGTCTGCCTGTCCAGCCCCACTTCCTTTCCCTTCCTAGTTTGCAGAAAGTGTAATGCTTGTCTTTAAACAATAGGATTTATTGCCAGGTGAATCTGGAATTTTAATACACCACTCCATTCTGGAGAATGAAGACACCATTTAATGGAGCAGTACCTCTGATGATGCACTGTTTCTCCTCACCATTCCAGCCCCCCAACCTCAGCTCTGAGTTTTGTGTCAGTTTCTGCCTTCAGCTTGGGAAGAAAAATGTTTCCATTGTTTGGAAAGGGTTACTGTCTGTGGCATGAGCAACAGAGCTATGTTGTTAAATGACTTTATATATACAGTGTTTGTCCTTTTTCAACACTCTCTGCATACGAATCCCAGCTAGAGACCCACATGCAGCACCTGCATATCAGGAAGACTTAGGGGAAAGCCATGCAGAGACCTCAGTCTGTTCTAAGTGATGTGGGATAGGAATGAGAATTTGTGTGTGTTCAGTGAGGGCTAAAAGCATCCCCTGGCTCTGAAACCTTTACTCATGTCAAGACACATTCTGGGTATTATGTTTGATGGTGTCGTGGACAGCTGCTGTTAATGAACTGGTCCTTTCAATAAAATTTTAGGATATTACAGAACTTTGCACTATGTTGGACATAGAGTACATCACCCAAGTGAAAGAATGCATAGAAAGGCCTTCTAAATGTTAGACAAAAAAGCATGTGTTGTTTCTACTAGCCTTCAAACACTTGAATATATACATGGGTAAGAGGTTGTTTGCAGGGTCTGTGTGCAAGTGAACTTCAGACCAGGAGCCTCTTTGTAACCTGGAGTGCTGTAAGGGAGTGTTTGGTGTCCCGTGTCATTTGGGCTGCAGCTGTCAGGCTGACAGGCAGCAGAGCTGCACACACAGTTGCACAGACTGCTTGTGGTGCCCACCAGGAAAGAAGGAGGAGGACTTGGCTGCCCTGTGGAAGGAGAAGAACTGGAAGAAGGCTCCTGAGCCACCTGGGCTATGGGAGGACAGCATTAATTAGCACCATCGTTAATTCAGCCTATTGTTTTGCATAGAGACATTTTATTTTCCCCTTGAGCTCCCTCTTTGAGTCCAGTCCTTAGATGCGAAGGAGGGAGGAGAGGAGAGGCAGACAAGGTGTGTGCACCTGCTGCACACCAGGATCTCACACAACCTCGGGTCGTGCTGAGCAAGCCCTGCTTCCCCTGCATTGTCCTGGAGCCTCAGTGCTCTGCTGCTCACAGCAATGCTCAGACCAGGTCCCTTAACCCCCAGGGCAGCAGGGTTTAGTTCTCACCAAGGGCACACAAAGGTCTGTCTGCCAGGCTGCTCCCAGCCCTGTTTCTGTGCTGGGTGGTTTGGCTCCCCAGGACACACCCTGCTAACAGTCCCACACTCGGTCCCTTGCTCTCTGCTGCCCCGTCATCAAGCTCAGCATTCACCTTGGATGTGGAAGGGTCCCACTGTATGGTACTATGTGCAGTGGCCCCAAAGGAGAAAACAGCTCCACTTCCGTGCACTGACAATATCAACGTTTACAGGGAGGAACACAAAGGAGAGTCCTCAGAGGATATCCTGGCACTCAGTGTTTCCCAGTGCCACCACTGGCTTTGTGATTTCCTTATTTTTCAGATGTGTGCATCACTGACTGCTGGTCTCCTTGCCAGGCTGCACCACCCTGGACATGCCTGGAGATGTCCCAAAGGAGGAGGTGGGAAAGGGGAGGGGGGAGTTGCCTGCAGCCTGGGATAGTTATCTGCTTACTTTGAACAGAGCAACTGATGTACCTTTGGGGTTTTGCTTTCACACAAGTTCATCCAGTTCACCTACACACACTGCTCGTTATTAATAGAATTGTTAGCAGGTTCACTCCACAGCTTGTAGGGAAGGTGTGCACATGGGTGGCAGCTGAAGACAGAAAATATCTGATGATATCTAATACTTCTTTGGCTCATCTTCCCAGGTGTGCTGCTTTGCAGATAATGAAGCAGGCAGCTTCGCAGAGGGAGGTACAGGCACACCCTAGCTGTGGGCTCCGGCTGTATTCCAGCATCAGCTCCAAATGGGGTACCCGTGCAGCAGAGGAGTTAGGGCTGTGTCTGCAGAGGAGCACGGACGTGGATGTTGTGAGCTGCAGAGGTGTGAACAGCTTTGTCACTAAGCACTTGGTCTCCAGAGGCACCTGCGTTCTCAGCACTGACACAGAGCTGCTTCGTTGTCCCTGTGGACACATCCTTCCCTTCTTGAGTCCTTTTTAGCCCTGATTTCTGCCCATTTATACATAAATTCATCATGGTTATATTAACTTAGGCTTGCTTGAGTGTACCTGCCCAGGTGTTAGCAGCCATGTAGGTATAACTTACGCACTGCAGGATGATGTGACGTAGCAAAGCTCAGGTCTGGTGTGTGTGGGGAACGGATGGTGCCAGCAGCTGCTCTGCCCACAGCACAGGGCAGGAGGAGGTCTGTCAGAGCTGAGGGCTCCAGGTGAGGTCCCCTCTGTGTGCTCCTCCTCCACTGCTCACGCCGAGCACTGATGCTGAGATCAGGTTTGAGCTTCAGCTGGGGACAGCTGAGGAACAGCAAAACAAAGGAACGAACATCTCCAAAAACAATCGGGCTTCTCCACCAGCCTCCATGTGATGTACAGTGGTGCAAACTCCTCTTCCAACCTGCTCCACCACATCTAGACAGGAGCATGCAGGGGTGAGCAGTTCATTATTACTGAGCGCTCCGTTCTGCCCTCACATGCAGATACCGATCTCGATTTAGCTGTTCAGCCACGGATGCCTTTGAACTCAGACCTAGCAGAGAGGGCTGAATCTTTTCCATCTGATTCATATCCAGAGCTTCTGCTATTTACTCAAGCCTCTCGGGTGGAGACATTGGGCTGGAGAGCTTGTGGGAACAACTCCCTTCAAGTCCTAGCTGCAATCTGAAAGCTGTGGTGCAGGAAGAAAAACAGGGTAACCAGCCTGTCTTCAAAGTGAGCTTTCTTCTCCCCAGAGCAAGTGTAGTTCTGACCTGATTTAACACCAGTGCTCTCACACAGAATAAGAGATCGGTACACGCTTGTGGAACAGCTTTGCAAGTCCTTCTTCCCTGCCTCAGTGGAGCAGGTACCTGTTTTCATAAGCACTTTCTTCAGTACTATTACGTTAAGGGGTGGCAAGTGACTTTTATTTTTCTTTCATCTGGATGGCCAAGTTTCTGTGGCAGTCTTGACAGCTTTGCAATGTTAGCTTTAGCAGTAACATGTGCTCCATGCACTGAGTGACCCTCCAGCAAGGTAATGCTTCCCCATCTGCCTCAGAGGAGCTGGCCTGGGACCTCTGGCCGTCGGAGCACTGTTTTAGCTTGTCAGGATGGCTTCATTAGAATTTTCATTGCAAATTTAGTGCGTGAAATAAGTTTGGCTTCCAGCCTGGTGACTTGTCTCAGTCACCTCTGCTTTTAGCCTGCGTTCAGGATGAGCAAGAATGTCTTACTCAGTGGTAATCACTTCATCTCAGATTTTTAAACCTCGCCTTTATTCCTGGCAAACCAACACCTAATTAGCTTGATAGTATTAAATGCACTGAATATTTTATGTGTTATCAGTTATTAATGTCTGTTGCTGATATAGGATTCTATTTGACGCGAACAAAGCACCTTTCACTCCACGGATGAAGCAAGCCTTACCTCGGTTAACTGCTGGGCAGATGTTGGCCTGATAGCCTTCATGCTGCCCCTAGAAAGCATGGTGAGAGGGGACTGGATTCTTGGGCAGTGTGCCTGGTCACCAAGGGCTGTGAGCTGCTGGGATATCCCTCCTCACACATCCCAGGCCATGAGTTAGAAGTCACAGTGGGAGCTCTTCAGCCTAATCGTGTTGTATGGATTTGAGGACCAGGGTTGTAATACTCCTAAACAGGAAGAGAAGACAAAAGAGGTGGCATGAGCTGACAGTTTGAACCTGCTTGGAGCAGGTGCAGTGCTGTGGCTGAACGCTCATGGGTAACCAGCAGAGCCATGTCGTGATGCTGCAGGAGCTCTTCAAGGCATAAAGCAAGTCCCCATTCCCGAGGAATTTTTTAATGCACCCAGATGCATAATAGTAATAGGAGCATTCTGCAAAAGGCAGGAGCTCAACCAGATTTACTTTAGAATAAAACAAATATTAAAGCTTATTTATAGTGCTGCGCTCTCTTTTCTATTTATGAAGCCTTGACATATTTATCTTTTATTTAGAAATTATTAGTCCCAAACTGGGCTCAGATGCTTCATCTCCTTCGTGAATTATGAGCAAGGAAAAATAGTAGAGCAATGATGCCCCTGGACTGATGGCTTTACATCTTTAATCTAATTAATTTATGAGCATTTCCAAGGGACTCCCTACTACAGCACCCGAATGCCTGGAAATCCCACACTGTAAGGGATTACTATTGGACATTTTGCTCCTTTCTGGTAACATGTTTCAAAACCTGTAGCCTTCAGAATGCAAAAGAGCAATACTAATGTGATATTGCTTATTGGGCCAAATAGAATATCTTCTCCTGAATTTTTCTTGGCTTTGAAGGTCTTATTCTGATAAGATGGGCACTGACACCAGGGTGAGAGGTCTCTATGGATTCTCCTATTGTGTGTGGCCTCACCCTCACTCCATTTTTATTGATGTGCTTTCCCAAAACCCTGTCTTGCAGGGGCTGGGGTTTTCTCGAGCTCCCTTTAGTTCCTGTAAGCTTTGTGGCACCATGCACTGCATCAGAGCTATCCGAATCCACTCCATTTCAAATCTGAATTGAGGTCCGCTTTTGCACAGACAGGTGTGAACAAATATGCAAAACTCCTGAATTAGCATTTGCTGTTTGTCAGTTCTTTGCTCTCTGACAGAATCAGACTCATATTGGCCCTTTCTCTCCCTCCCTCTTAATTAATTTTGCCTGTGCTGAGCAAGCGGGCTCCAGTGGCTTTTCTGCCGTGTGCTGATTTCCCCGTCCCCCTTTGATGTGTCTCCTGAGAGGGGCAGGGCACGCTGGAGAATCTCATCAGAGAGACCTGCTATGGCTTATTTCATGCTGCCTTGGGCAGAGCTCTTCTCCGTCCCCTCCTCTCACACTATTTCTCCTTCAACCGCAAATCCATTGCCTTAATACAGCACAAGTTTGTAAGCATGGAGCCGAGGGCCCTCATGCTGCATTGCTGCAGCAGTCAGTGCAGGTGTAGTGCCTGTGTCCTGAGAGCCAGCAGAAACGACAGTAACTGCTGCCTTCCAAAGGCACTGAGCACCCTTGTGCCCTTTGAGAGCTTGCAGCTGTCCCTTGGGCACCGAGCACACCCACAGTAAGGGATGGCACAGGGATGGGGACCCAGCAAAGTCCGCCTTGGTGCATGCCTTTCCCCTCTGCTATCAGCAGATCTGCTGGAGAGAGCTGGCTGCTGACACCAGGGAATTAATGAGCTTTGAAAAATGTTGATGCCTGCCTCTACGTGTGTGAGTGCGTGTATGCAGAGCAGGCTCTGGGCTGCAGCAGTGTGTGCAGGGCTCCTGTCGCAGCCACAGAGCGCTCGCTTTCCCTGCTCCAAAGCAAGCCATCACAGCTCGTCACTTTTTGCCATATTTTCTGTCTCACTCTTTTATTTTTTTAAGTATAAAGCCAAGCAAATGTTGGATTTCAAACGCCTTCATTATTTAGATTTATTCATGAGATTCCCACTTGATATTTCTGCATCGGAAAAAAAACAGTTTTGTGAATACTTTGTGGAAATTTTTTTATTTTTTGTTTTTTATGTGAAGGTTTGAGATTTACTTTGTATTAATTAATTATTGAACTTTTGTGGAGTGTTCCCATTCCATGATGGGACAGAGACACGCAAGTCAGCAGCACAATGCGACATGGGAATGCCAAAGCTTTGCCAAATACTCAGCTGGGAATCTGATAACAGTACACAGGTTTATTCTCTTACTCTCACATCCCTATTTAAAATCAGTGAAAATCCAGTTGTGTAAATCTTGGCTGAGAAATCTGTATGGATGAAGCACACCTCGAAGCTAAAGACTTAACCTTGTGAAACTGGATGTCACATTCATGCAGACAGCATGCAGACCACATCGTGCTATACGTTCAGCACTAGTGCTGAGTGGAAAATCCTGAGAAATGGTGGAGATCATACTACAGAGTGGGTGGAGAGAAAGTGCAAATGAATGACAAAATTGTATTCCTCTGTTCTTGGAGGGGAAAAAAAAGGAAAAAATAAAACCATGACCAAATTTCTGAGTTCAGATTTGTTTGGTGAAGGAAGCCCAGGAGCATCCTCCCATTACCATGAGCTCCATACAGGCTATTTGTCACCTTAATGACAATATTCCAAGGCAGTCCCCCATGTCTTTGGCTTTCTCAGTGCTAAAAGCAGTGTTTCCTGGGCACGGCTCTCTGTTTGCAGCTCAGTCCGAGGGAGTGTGTGCTCAGCAGTCCCTGAGCATCTCCTTCTTTTCAGATAAAGCACTTCAAGGTTTGTGTGTTTCCCTTCTGCCCGTCCATCGGCCTCTGACACAACCAGGATTTCTCTCTGTCCCGTGTTTCCCACCCTTGAGTTATGTGCTGTCCATTTCAGCTGCTCTTTCACACTCTGTAGTGCCATGAGGCCAAACCAAGCTTGTAGCAGCCTGACTCCGGTGCTCACTAAGGAAATTAGCACAGTTACTCTGTGCAGCAGGATTAGTGCTCCAAACATTGCACTCCTTGGAGGTGAGTTGATCTGACCTCCTCTCCTTGGAGGTCTGGCTGCAAAACGTGCTGCAAAGCTTCAGGAGGGTTCATCCCCCTTACGCTGGAGGGATACACGTGTGCTGGGCAGTACTGGGACAATGTGATGGGTTCTGGGGTGCAGGGAGGTTTCCTGCTCTGTGCTCCTGGAGCTCAGCAATGGAAAGCTGCTGGAGGAGGTGCATGAGGAGCTGCCGGGGAAGGCACGCTGCTTTTCCACCCTGTCCTTTCTGTGCTGTAGGGAGAGTGAGGATGTTCTGAAGGCACTTGGTGCTCACTGTAGCTATTCCTATGCATGTTTCTAAAAGGAGTTTGGGCCTTATGTCAGTCTTGTGGCATGTTTGGTTTGGAGCAGAGCAGCCAACGCAGCTGATGTCAAAGTATCGCTGAAAGTCTTCTTCTCCCTGGCAGAAAGTGGTGTTCTTTATTTGGGATGCAGTGTATCTTCCTCACCAACATCACACATAGTCAGGCTGACCAGAGGCTGTTTGTTTTCCCAGACCCACTGCCAGAGACATGTGTGCTAGGCACAGCACAAAAAAGGACATCCAAGCATAGAAATCCTCTGTTTGGATAATATTTTCACATTCCCTTCAGAAAAACCAAAGCTAGAAAGCTAGCAGAGCTCTGTAAGTGTCCCAGGGCACCCCCCCTTTCCAAAATGGAAACTCATAGGTAGGTGAGGAAGGAAGCACTCCTCTGTGCAGTGAGCTGTGCGGTGCTGGGGAGCTGCCCCTCTGTTTTTCTCTATTGAATAGCACAACAAATACGCTCGCTGACCTTGTTAGCACACAGGCTGGAGTACCCCGAGGCTGTGCCGTGGTGTACACTTTTCTTGTCTTTTTAATTGAACTGCCAATTATATATTTTAGTGAAAGAACTGGAGGTAAACAACCCACAAATCTGGTGCAGGAAAACGGTTAGCAAAGCCACATTTGCTAAAGCACATATTACCTCGCCCTTTGTTATCTCCCTCTGGTGCATACAGGCCTTTCTGTGGGTTTTCTATACCTCCTGCAGCTGTGGGAATTCCCTCATTCTTATCCTGCCTCCAATTTGTTCCTCTCATCAGTCCAGGCCTTCTAATGCACCCCTTAGTCGTTCTCTAAGGAATAATTGCTCAGTGCCTCTGCTCTGGGCTCCTCAGCAGTGTCCTGCTCTGCAGCCAGACAAAAAGGGCTGTAGGGTTTGTCCTGAGCTGCCAGAAAGAGCAAGAATTTGAGATTCTGACCAAGTCCTGTGGGAATAAATCCAGCCAAGCCCTCTGCTCTGAGCTGAGCTGACCAGGAGAGCCAGATGCATTTCCCACCTTCTCTTTGAGGCAAGGATTTGGTCACGCTCTTCAACATTTACCTCCTGACAAATGTCCTCTGAAAAATCTATGGCATCAACAACCCTAATATCTATTTCACTGTGTCTTCCAGTAGTCACACGGAGGCAGAACTTACACCTCACTGCAAGAGTGAGCAACTGAATGCCGTTGAATTATTGTTGTGCAGAAATGAAGGCAGCTTGACTGAACTGTCTCAGCAGCCGGGAGAGAGTATGACTATTTAAAATGAAAGGGTCTTGGTTTCACTAATTGGTATGATGTGTTCCTTTGACCCTAATTAGCTGCTTGTAATTTCCTTGTTTTTGTTTTTGTGTGTGTGTGTATTTGAAAAGAAAGAGATTTGCATATCTCTAAGGGAGGAATGTGGCATTTGGAGCAATGTGCCAAGGAACAGCAGTGTGGTTGGGGTGGCTGGCACTTGGGCCACGTGGCTTGGTGCCACACAGACAGTTGATGTCAGCCCTGAGCCAGCACAGTGTCTGACCAAGCTGGAGCTCCAAAGGCACTGAGGTCATCTAGACATCAGTAAGAGCTAATTACAGTTTAGGTTTTTAGAAGATCCATCTTCATGTAACTGTTTTGATAATCTTCTCAGTGTCTCTGTCCTGGCACGTATCTGCTGATCCACACCTCAGGGAATCACTCTCTTAGGAGATTCATCCTCCGGTCGTGACTTACCACACCATAATACTTCTGTTGTCACCTGTGTGGTGTTGCTGACAGCTTGTTTGGGGCAAAGGTGTCTCTTCTGGGATGAATGCTTCTATTCTTGCTGAAAGAAAAGTGCTGAGTTAGGTCTTTCCCTTGCTAAGATGTCAAGAAACTGCAAAAATGCTCAGATGACCACAGAGAGAGCAGAGAGAAATAGTGTGATTTTCTTGTAAACTGCCCCAGAGAGAGCAATTTCAGAAGCCTTTTTCTGGACTGTGCTGAGACAGAAGCTCCCAGGGAAAGATTCAACTCCTCAATGCCTGCTCCTGCTGTCTGCTGTCTATCTCTTCAAGGGAGCTCTTGGTCCCAGGGCCACAGGCACGCTGTGCTTCAGTTTGATGCATGCAAACCTTCCAGCTTAGCCACACACGATGTCCAGCGAGTGAAACAGCTGAGTGTCTGCACACAGGCTGTAACACTCAGCACAGGGAAGAGAGAGAAAGGGCAACAAAGTCTGCCTGGTCCAGATTGCTTCAATCATGAATATTCATCACCGAAATGAGGAGACTGGAGTTTTCATCACAGCTCCACCCACCAAACTGAAATAACTGTTACAGCCTTTGCCAATAAACCGCCAAGGGAAGCGAACAGAAGATGGAGTGCTGCGGGTTGTGCCAAACAAGCAGGAACAAGAGGTCTCCAGCAGCAGCAAAGCGACTCTGGGTCGTGTGATCCCATATCCTTCAGCAAACATTGAGCGTGGAGGGCAGTGGTGGCTGGGACTTCATTCCCTTCTCTTGACACCATGTAGTGTTCGCCAGGGCACCGTGCAGACCCTCCAGCACTGACCCTTTCCTTCTGCCCTCAACAGGATGGCTGCAGTGATCCCCTCCTGCCAGCTCTGCTTGGGTTCCACATCAATTCTCCTGTATCAAAACACCTTGAAATCCTTTGCTGCTGGTTTTAATTACAATCATGTTAGCTGCTTCTCTCCATGTAATTACTAAAATGAATGGGGAAAGCAGAGATGAGAGAGCGTAAATGCTCTTCACACAGAAACACAATTACGTCTGCGGGCATCTTTCCAACTGCTCCGTATGTTATGTAAAGTTTTGTGTATGTATGTATGAGTTAATGAGGATATTTATGTTTTCTCTTCTTACCTTCACAATTTATTCATTTCAGGCATATTTTATAAGGTATTTGTGATTATTAGGCAGACAGATGGGTATCTTCTTTAGGCACAGTTGTATCTGCCTCAAAAACCAAAGAGAAGAGATTACACGATTATGCTGATGTGTGTGCACTATCAGCTGCTATCTGATCTCATGTGCTGCTAATCTTCACAAGTCAGGCTGAGTGTGAAGAGCCTTTGAATGACCTGAGAGGTGTGACACTGGGCAAACACTTGCACCTGTGCATCATTTCTGAGAGGATTTGTCCTCCCTATGAAATTACATCAGGTTGCCCACACCTGAGATTCTCCTCCAGCATTGGCCTTGCTGGAATAAAAGCAGGAGCACGTGGCAGGTCTATGCTTTGTACTGTTCTGTGAGATGTGTGATAGGGACTGGAAGAGAAGCCTGGAATCTGATGGTAAGTGAGTTGACCAAGCTTTTGTGTGTGTAAATAACATTGCATAACTTTTAGGATCTGGATGGTAGCTCTGTGGACCAAAAAGTAGATGCTATTGCCATAGGGTGTCAAAACATCAGTCTGGAGGTGGATGTTTCTCAGTCTAAATGCTACGAACACAAGTGAAGGGAAGTGCATGCACCAGATGCATCCTTCTTGTTGGCTCTTAGAGAGCTGTATGTTCTCCTGTGCCTCCTGCCTTCATTCAGGACTTCTTGCAGTGGTAATGCTGAAATAAATGCAAGACGTGGTCTAACTCTGGAGACCATTGAATCAGAATTCACTTCTATTGCTCAAGATAGAAAGTGAAATCTAACTTTGGGGTAGTCAGTAGCAAGTTTCTTTTTGCTATTCCACTCCTTGAGGAGGCTGTGAAATAGGAAATACCATTGGTTGTGCAGCATGCCACATGGGGGATGTTTTAGTGGTATTGTGCTCATTAAAGTGGTCTAGAAGTTAAAGAAAACAGTATTCTTCCTTGTGAAGAGTATGTGTTATGGAAATTAGATGGAAACCGACTTCATTTAAGATGTACACTAAGATGGATGATAGCACATCAAAAATGGGCAAGGTGTGCTGAAGCGAAGGGAGAAACTTTCTACCTTAGTGCAATTAAGAGTTTTCAAACCTGTTGTTTGTGCTGCCTCTGTGTCCCGTTCTAAAAATCTTTGTTTCTTATTTTCAACCTAATTTTTGGGTTTTGCTGTGACTCCTCAGGGGTGTTGAGAGGAAGCTTTTATGCAAGGTGGTGATTCCTGAGATCTGTGGGACAAGCCTGGGTAAAATTCAAATGCCTGTGTGATTTAATTCATTCAGAGCTGTTGCACTAAATCACAGTAGCTGTTGCTGACACCCAGCCCACAGAAACCTGGAAGCTGATGATATAAGTTTATCTGTGTATCTACAGGTGAGAACTCAGACAGCCTTGAATTGCAGTGCAAAGCGTTTGCCTCTTCTCTGAATATATTTGGGGAATGAGCAGGGTCTGCTTCTCTGAGCACTCTGCCAGAAGGCTTGCTGTGCTTTTTCCCCTTGAAATAAATTGTCCTCAAGGTCATGCTGTATTCCAGAATATCATACAGCACGAACCTTCCCTCTTGTTCCCAGTGACCCAGGTTATTCAGGAACACAGATCAGGGAGCCAAAAGCATCCCTATGTTACTGGTAATAGGGTCACATTTACCAGTAAGTTAAAAAGATCCCTGTAGTTGCTGGATCTGTGCTTTCCTGTTTAGAGGAACCCTGATTTGCTGGGCCAGGGCTGAGCCCAGAGTGAAGTGAGGAAGAAGGGGGGGCTGATCTGTTTGTGTAGACCCTGATGGGGAAGTGAGTAGGAGCATCAAATGTTTGCCATTCTGATGCCACATTCACATATGCTGTTACTTTACTTACAAACTTTGAGAAGTCAGCAATTCCCTTTAAGCTGTAGAACTGGAGGTGCCTAGAAATGCAAGCAGGGGTAGGAATTGTGTGAAATTATACAGTGGAAAAACTGTATCGATTTAGTTATGTTCTAAGTGAAAACAGAAATGATAGATTTCTTCATTTGTGTTTTTCTTCTCAAGAAAGCAATTTCTGAAGTCATGGAAGGGGCATAGAAATAGGGTTTAACATTGATGTTCTGCTCTGTTCTGAATGGTGTTCTCTGTGGCAGCTGCACCAAAGCACAGCACTGAGCTCCTGTTATCTGCCAGGACCTTGGCAGTCCTCCCAGCACAGAGCAGAGCACTGCAGTGGTGCTTCTCCTCCTTAAACACATCTTTCTCCTTAAATCCATTTTTCGTGACTTTATTTTTGGATGGACTGATAAATAAGGGCCTCTATTACGGTAAACTGAGTTCTTGCAGCAGCTCTAACTCACAAATTAAAGCTGGCGCAGGAAGCTTGAAACGTTTCCATGTTTCATAAGGAAGGTGTAGTTGGCTCTGGCCTCGCTGGGGAACTCCCTACCCTTCTGTGGGGCAGTGGGTGCTGTGGCAAAGCAGTTCCTGGTGGAGCAAACATTCCTGGGGCCGAGCTTGGGGTGCAGCCACCATGCCCATGCAGCGGCATTGCATCACGCAGAGCGTGGATGGGGAGTGAAACTGGTGGCTTGGGCTGGGAGTGTGTCCAAAACAACACTTGTGTCCTCTGCTCTACCACCTGTGTTCCTGGGAACTGCAGAGCTCGTGGAAAGGCTCCAGAAAATTGTAGGTGTGGAGTGAAATGCCTGGAGAGCACGGGGAGGGCAGGCGGTGCCAACCCTTGCCGCTGCCTTATTAAATTGAAGATGAAAGGATGAAAGGCCTCAACCCCCTTCCAGCCTCTCTGCACACAGCCCCAGATGAAACCTCTCAGAACCCTGCAAGCTGCCACGCTTTGCTGAGAGGAGGAACACAGCTTTGCATGGCTGTGGCACAGAGCTGGAATGTGGACAGTGGTAGAGGGTGGGAGCAGGGCACAGGCTGGGAGTGATCCAACCCCAGCAGTGTGGGGCTCTCCTGGGTGCTGGGCTGTGCTGAGCTGGGTGGGGAGCAGAACCTGCCCTCTGCCTGGCCCTGCTGTGCTGCTGGAGTTTGCTCCCATGTGGCCAGACTTCCTCTTGTTGGGTTTTCTATTGGAAAGCCAAATCACTTTCTCAGAGTCTCTACGTTGCAGCTTCCCTTGAGGTTCATGTGTTAGGAATGCTTTTGCTGTAATTCCCACCTGAGATGAGTTTTAAGAGCCCACAGTCCAAAGAGACTTTCAAGGAAGAAAATTTCTTAATGACTAAGACATTTTAAGTTTTATTTTTTTTCCCACTGTGATAGGAGCATGCAGCAGAGTTACCTCTGCGTGTCGCATCCTTTGGAGTCAGGGGCATCACCCAGCCCTGCTCTGCTCAGTAGCCAACACTTTACAGCAGGGAAAGCAGCTGTTGCCCTTCTCCCAGAGAGCATAAGCAGGTTTTTTGTTGTGTGTCAGCTGGGCAGAAAGTGGTGGTTTTTCCTCCCCAGGGTGAGGAGAGGGGGAGGGGAAACCACTGAATTGAGCCCAGACACAGTCAGATGGGAACTGTGTCATGGCCACGCTTTACTTTCTCCATTTGCTTCTACCTTCGATTTGGTCTGTTCAAATTTGCTTGATCCTCTTGCTGCAAGGAGATCTGATATATGTATCTTTAACTGTTGAAATAAAAATGGAATAAACTACACAGAATAAACCTTGTGGCCCCCTCCCCACCTGCTGTGCCTCCCAAACCTGAGCTCATTCCCATCTGAGTGGCTGATGGGTATTTTTACTCCCTGTGGTGCAAAATGCCTTTTTTTCCTCCTGCCCTATCTGACAATGTTTAGCACGAGATGCAAATACAAGTGAAGCAAAGCCCTCTTTGAAGTACAGAAAACCAGTCTTTTTTTTTCAAAGGGGAAGCACAGAGTGTGGCATGTTGGCAGTGCACTTGGTTTGAATTCGTCTCAAAACACTGAGACGCGTTTGTGTGCTTTTATAATTACATCATTAGAACCTTTAAACTCTATTTCACGATCTCCTAAACGTTCTGAGTCGAAATTCCAAGACAGAAGTGAATCTGACTGAATGGTCTCAGGGGGCAGTACTGACCCACGAGACCAGCCCGTATGAAGATAGAGCTGTCTGCTTCTCCTGCAGGCTGTTAGACAGACATAAGGGAAACTCCCTTTAAACAATCACTTCCTTAACCTCCTCTCAGGCCTTCTGAAGACTCATCTTTGATGCCTGCGAGTCCCTGCCAGCTGGCAGTGATGGGCTGTTGCTGAGCAGAGCTCTGCTTGCTGCACACAGTGCTGCTCGCCTTTCACTTCCTCCTCCTCCCTCCCCTGCAGTCTGTCTCCTCCACCTGCTGCTGCTTGTTCTGATCTGGTTTGGGAGCACTTTGGGGCAGGGACCGTCTGATTTGCAGCGTGTCTGCATGGCCCCCAGCGCAACGAGGTAGAAGCTATTAATTCAAATCACCCTATTTTTAAATGCAGCTTTATGGGATCAATACAGCTGTGCTATTAATAACACAGCCACGGTGTGGTAACTTGGTACGTCAGCTTAGAGCAGCCCTGCAGCCCGTGAGAGAGAGTGATTTCCTCAGGACTGGATCCAGAGCTGGGTTTGACTTCTCCACACTTTGCTGTGCCTTGGATTCCTGTCCCCACCTGCTGCAGGCTGAGCAGTGCTGGCAAAATAATTTAATCATGAAGAGCTCTAGAAATGACAGAGGCTCCAAGGGTGCCTTCTCAAAGCACTGTTGCATCACAATTTATTATTATTTTTTTTTCGTTTCTGCTGCTGAAATTGTGACTCACTTCCATGTTGACCAGCTCTAAGTAAATAGTAGTAACACTCTTACTCCAGTGTGTGAGGTCAGGATGGTGTGTCCTGCTCAGGTGATGTCCTTCCAACACCTGCAATGAATCCTGCCCTGGATTTGGTGTACAGGAAGGGTGGTCACATTCCTCATGAACCCAAAGGGTCCCACAGGCTGTGCTGTCCTCTGCTAACAGAGACTGGGAGAGGCACTGGGCTGCATCCCACAGCAGCTTGGAGCTTTTTGGGCAGCCTGTTACCACCACCGACACGGTATCATCCTAAGGTTGTGTTTTGCAGACTGCCAAAGGCTGTTTCAGTGTGATGTTTTATCTGTCACTAAGCATATGTACCGTGAGACAGCACTGCAAGATGACATCTCTGAGCAGTGAGTTCTTGGACAGATCAGGCAAACATGGGAACATGAGTGTCTGCTCTTGCTCGGTGGTGCTGCTCCATAGTGCTCCTGTCCAGCTGACTGCTAAGAGTTTTCTGCAGGATTCTGTTTCATGTGTCTCTGATTACTGCACAGTGACCAAAACTGTCAGGATCTCGGTGTGCTGATGTGGTCCTATGAGCATGTATTGTGCTGGCAATGTGGGAATGGGAGATGTGTCTCTTTTGCAAAGGCTTGTCATGCAACTTCTGCAGCATATCTGCTGTTTAGTATCAAGTTCTCACAGTGATGCTGGGCCCCAGGCCTGGTTGGGCAGTGTGCTCCCAGATTACCATACCCAAACCAGGAGAGAACAGTGGATGTAGGCAAACAACTGCTTTCCTGTGCCTCCAGTGAGTGACCTGTGTGATCTGCTTGCTCCAAGAGAAGGTGTTAGTCCACTGCTTTATCCCTGGAGAAGAAGTTCCCATGGAGCTCCAGCAGTGTATGTCTGAGCTCTTGAGCTGTGCTGGAGACCCTGTGGGAGGTTGCAGCACCCAGCCCCAAACCTGCACCATGCTGCACCCTAAGGTGCGGTCTGGGACACCCACGGAGTGTCGTGACCAGCTCTGACTTCTCCTGGGAAATTTTCATGTTGAAAGGTTCCTCCCATCCCATTTACCCTAACTCTGTGCTCATCACAATGAGGAAGCAGAAGCACGTGCTTGGTTTGATGTTTCTGCAAGCATGATCTGATTACCTGCCTCTGAGGGACTGTCTGGGACCCATTTTCCTGCTGTGACCTCTTTCTTCTGGAGCTGCAGGCTCTGCATGGCTTTGACACCCACCCTTAAGAGCCAGGGATGCTCCTGAGGGTGGCACAGACTGCTGTCAGTGTGCCCAGGCTGCTGCTGTTCTGCAGCCAGGCTAATTTACAAGGAAAAAAGTGCTGAAAGTAAAGGGGAAGTCCCTTATGGTCCTGATCTCAGGAATGATGAGGGTGGCTTTGCCTGGGCTAGTCCAGCTGCTTCATCTGTCCTTCTGCTTGTGCTTTCAGTAGGACTGGGAGTATCTTGTTAAGCAATTTGACAAGTGTACAATAAAGAACAGTTGACCACTCGTAGTTCCAGGGTCTGCTCATCCTCTGGGTGTTGCTGCCCCTCTGACTGTGCCATCCAGGATGGCAGCACAGCCCTCGTGCCTGCACACTGCTTTGGTTGCTGCATGTGGCTGCAGCCTGTGGTTTTAGGTAGCTGTATGCTCTAGCTGATGTGTAGTTCACCTTCTGCAGCACGTTTATGACTCAGACTGGGCCTTTTTTTATTTATCAGGCTGTTTTTAGATTCCTTAGTGGTAATGCATGCATTACTTTCCTCTGGATGACTCTGCTTTCTTGTTCCCATGTAGATATTTGGAAAAGGGGAGCGGTGGTTTAGTGTCTATTGAAAGTGGCTAATTAGAACTGTGCTCTTCAAGTAAGCATTTGGAGCAGCATCTTTGAGTACTGGTATGGGAACAAAATTATTTTAGTCACTTTTCCAGAAGGTGATGAAGCTGTAAACTTTTGCTGTAGTTTCCTCTCGGTGAAAGCTGTGGACCAGTGATTTAATTTCTTGGTGCTTCAGGAACACCTTTATTGTAGGTAACTGAATACACGAAGGTGTGCATGATGCAGGTGGACTGCCCTGTGCATGGCTACGATTATCCTTTGGCTGGCAAACTGTGGTGGTTGTTTTGTGACCCAGGTGAGAGGAAGTATGTTTGTTGAGGTGAGATCACTAAGGATTAAGTTTTACGAAGTACCCGAATTGCTAGGAAACTTAGTTTGAGATATTTTTTACCCAGACATCTGGCTGTTACAGAAAGGAGTACTGCAAAGGCTGAGGCTTTAGGAGTTGGTGCTCCACTGTTCTGAATCACATTGGGTACGGAGCCCTTCTGAGGGATGCCTTGAAGTCTGGCTGCAGAACACAATGGAAACCTGGGGCTCAGGTGTACATCATGGTGAGAGCCCCATGATCAACGCTCTGAAGTGCCCATGCTGACACCTAACCAGGAATTAAGACCTAAAATTAAACAGAAACCCTTGAAGCTCTTGCACCAAGTTTCCATTTCACTCCATTCTTGGTTACAAAGCAAATCCCTTTCTCTCTGACTTTTCCTGTTCCACTGTTCTTTGCACCATTGCTCTCTTGAAGGTGAATCGTCACCTCCATGGTGTGAGCAGAGAGGAACTATGTGATTTTTTTTTTTCCCCCACGAGGAGAACTCCTCTTGCTGCCCTGCCTTTCTTTTTTTGAAACACAAATGATCTTTCTTCAGACAAAAAAGGCAGCACTTAGGCTTTCCATCCCGCCTACCCCCTGGCCCAGGCTTTGTAAATGTAAGTGCAGATTATGAATGCATGTGAGGTGTCTGATATTTCTAGGAAGAATACTTTATAACTGAAATCTCTCTTCTCCTGGGGATGAAAGCAAAACAAATTTAAGGATTAAATCACACAGAGGTATAATCCCCAAGGGAAACTTACTTTAGTTATTATGATTATATTACGATGTACGCCTCGGTACAGCAGAAGCTGTGTGAATACCATTTCAGTAGGGAATAATTTTTAGTCTTACAGCCTATAGTACATTATAATGCATTTCTTGGAGCCTGATGAATAATAACTGCAATCCTCAGTTTTCTTTGCTTTCTTTGGTTACTTTGGTATTCCCCACCTTCCTTTTTAAAAGAGAAAGGAAGAGAGCAAGTTGTTCTTAAAATAAAAACTTGTACTAACTTAGAGAAGTTTTAAGCAAGCATTAACTACAAATCTCTGGATATACTTCATGGTACGAAGATTTTATGCCATTTATGAACAGGTAACAGTGCAAAAGGCTCCAAGGAGTCTCCTACTGGTTGTGTTCTGTTCTAAGACCTGAGTGATCAAATCAAGCAGGTTTCTATGTGTGCTTGCTGGAAGCCAGAGGTGAGATGTGTGGCAAATGAGGCTCCTCTGAGTACTGTTGCATGGTCTTTCTCCCATGAGTTCCCTTGGGGCAATGGATCAGCCCCCAGAGCCTACTATGCACCTGTGCTAGGGTACAGCAATGTGCTCAGAGCTGTATGAAGGTTTGACTCTTCGTGCTTTCACCCCTCTGTACCATGAGAAGGAGATCTATAGCTCTAAATGTCAGAAAACTGAAGTCCTGGGATTTCAGAGGATGCCTTTTGGCAGAGACTGATTAAAAGAAAGACAAAAGGATGCAGTCACAATGTAGCCAACAAGTCACAGGTACAACAACTTGACAAGGCTCTTTAAAAATGCTGTATGAAGGGACACACACGTACCTCCATATCAGTGGCCAATGAGCCACTCTAGAAAGCTATGGGTTGGCTGAGCATTAGCATCTCCCATCTGCACAGCCAGTCCTTATCCTGCCCTGTGAACATCATATTTCAATCTGTGTGTACCAGACACTGTGGTGTTTACAGATGATCAAGTAAAGTACAAACTAAGTGACTTGACCAAGGTCACACAAAGAGTCTGTCAGAGCAGGAACTTGAGCACAGGTCTCCAAAGCCCCAGGCTGGTGTCCTTACCATTAGATCATCCTTCCTGTGAAGACTGAAAATCCATATTGGTTGCATCGTTGCACTGTATACAGCTTCAGAACAGCTGCCCCTAGAATACTGTGCTCCTTGCAGAGCACTTCATTACCAGGAAGATATTGATTGACACGTTGGAGGGAGTTCAGAGAAGAGCAACAAAAATAATTAGGGAGTGGAGAGATTGACTTGAGAGATTGATTTATGAGGGAAGATTAAGTGAGATAAATATGTATAGCTTGGCTTACCTGCAGCTGAGGATGGTACATGGTAAGTCTGCAAATATTTAAGAGGTGTAAACAATCAGCAGGAAGAATTACCACTGCTGGTGCAGTCTGTTGGGAATTTGGTGAGGCCACATGCAGTTGTTGTATGGAGCCCTTTCCCAACATGGCTGGGCCACAGATGTTGCCCCTTTTTGTAGAAGGAGGAGTGGTTTTTGGAGCTATGAGGTTGGTGTGGAAGGGGAAGCTCTGCTGGGGACGTGGCTGGAACATGCAGTCTTTCTGCTTTGTGGGGTGCTGGGCTCTATCCTATGGGTGATGGAGTAAGATTCCCAGCCTGTAGCAGCAGGATCCAAAGTCACAAACCTGTGCAATATGTGTGATGTGCTGTACAGGAAACAGAAGAAATGTGGTTAATCTCTCTTATATCAGTAAATGTCAGTTGCCATGGTAACTACAGTGCTTGATTATTATGAAATAGTGGACCAAGAAACCAGGTACAACTGATGGAAATTCATAGTAAACCTGAGTTGGACAATCCCAGCTCTGATCAACCATAAAACAAGTAGGAAGCAAACTAGCTGAAATCCTGAAACAACATCTAAAATTGCCTTTTTCAAGGAGAAAGTGAGAGTCAGCAGAAAGTCCCTCATGACGCTGTAGCTTCTGTGATTACTGATGGCATTCATGAACTGAGAGATGTGGTTTGGTGGGAAATAGTGGTGGTAGGTGGATAATTGGACTGGATGTTCTTGGAGGTCTTTTCCAACCTTGGTGTTTCTATGATTCTAAAATCTGATCAGAAGAACCTCTTTATGCATACTGAAACATTCACTGAGATGTCATCACTCCAGTCTTAGACACAGGACTTGCATCATGGTCCCAGCTCTTCAGCACATCCGGAGAAGCTGAGACTTGAGATTCCGTGGCCAGCCTGTCCATGAAGCCACAAGGTGCTACTGAAGCTCCTTGGAGATGCTCTGTTTCAGCAGGAGTTCCTCCTCTGGGATGGAGGAGCATTCAGTGTCTGTACTCACAGTGTTTTGTGTTAGGAGGAAGTGTCCTCTCCAGGCATTTTTAAATTTTCTCCCTTAATGGAGAGAAGGAGTAGGCACCAATTGCAGTCAATGTGTGGACTGCCCCATATTGGTGCACTGTAGCTGTCCTCAATTTCTGCACCTTGCTGACCTGTAACTGTTTGGGACCAGGAATGTGGTGATGAGTTCCTCTTTCCTTACCTGCCCTGCCCCATCCACTTGTGCCCATGGAACAGCCCCTGCTCCAACTTCTGCATTCCCATCTCCTTTTCTTTTCTTTCCGTTGCGAGCTCAGTTTGTAGCTATACAGTCAGGTCTCCACAGAGTAATTTACTGGCAGAATCTCTCCCAGAATCCAGCTTGAAACCAAGCTGTAAAAACAGCTGAGAGTGTAAATAATTCATGCAGACAATATGACTTTTTTATGTAAATTCGGTGCATTAACCCTCTATTATAATGATGGACGACAGATATGGGCGACGTTGCCTTGGTAAGAGCTAATGGATGGCCACCATAAATTCACTGCACATTTTATTGTGTTGCTGGAAATTGTGCCTTCAGGCAATGCTGTTTACTTTTATGTAAAACTCAGGGTTCCCTAAATATTACAAATATTTTACATCAGACTCCTCAGCATTTGGGCACAGCACACAAATCAAGCTTTCTTCATCTGAGTTGTAATTAAAGGTTTGTTATTTTTTTTTTCAGGGACAATTATCTAAAACTATAAAGAGAAATATTTTTTTCCCTTTAGATGTTCAGTCATTGACTTATTAGCAAAACCTTTGAAGAAAGATATTAAATAACTGCAGCGTATAACTTTGCATTAGGCTGTGTGTCGTATGCATAGCAAATTTGGAAATAGTTCCTTGTTACTAGTTTTTATTTTTTACCATTTCTTGTGCTTAGTTACACACAAAATATTCTCTCCCCCCCCTCCCCTCGCATATGCTTCTCTCTATAATTCATTTCTGTTTTATCAGGGTAAATCTCTGAACCATGTCCTTGAGGAATTCGGTCTCAGTAAACATGGAAACTTCCGTTCATTTCAGAGAATTCTAAAGATTGTTATTCTTTTTTGTTACTCTTTGGTTTCATGACTGTTTCGTGTGGACCTTAAATGAGTGAATTGGGAGGACACAGTTGATTTGCTCAACGCAAAAGGGTTTCGTACATTTAAAAGCATCTATTTGAAAACTATGGAGGAAAGATACAGTAATTATAATAACTATGCAATTAATTCACCTTAATCAAAGATTCAGTTTAATCTCACTGCAGCTTTGGGAAAAGAAAACAAGGTGAAAAAGCAATCGTAGGTAGCAAAGGATCCTACTGCTTTCAACAGAGGGAATGAAATCCTGTTTGTAGCAGAGGCAGGTGATGCTGGGAGGGGTCGCATGGCTGTCCCTGTCCCACTGGTTGCCTCGAGGACCCAGTGACCAGGAGGGACTGTGGTGGAGCTCTGCATGGGGATTCATCAGAAGCTCTCCTGGATTCAGCGTGGGGAATGGTATGGGTTAATTGTGCCAAAGGCACATCTTCCCTGCCTGCTTTTAGAAGAAGGCACCTCTTGTTTTGGGCAGACCTTTCTTTTTGATATCTGTATAGAGAAAAGCTGCATGAGGTTGAATAGGAGCTATTTCAGCACAGCAACTTTGTGCAGAAGAACCTACTTTAATGGGAACCAAATTGAAGTCGCATTGCAAGAGGTTCTTTGTTTGGGTTTTTACAAAGCACTGAGTAAGAAGAATGCAGCAACTACCAAAAAAAAAGTCAACAAAATCTGTCTTGTGAATCACGTGGCATATTAGGTAAAGAATAACCGTTTAATCACACGTAAACCTATCAATAATTGGGTTTATATTGTTCTCTGGCTACGTGTGCTGTTTTCACCTCTACTAGGAATATCACAAGGTAAAAGTGCATAAGCATATAACCAAGGGCATTGACTTTTTTTTTTTTTCAGTCTTTAATATTGACTGAGATTCCTAAATTTGGACTTTCAGATTTTGCACCTTATTCTTCTGACGTGTTTTACTGCCCTGAAGCCACTTTGCAAAATTCATAGCAGCTTTCACATGCTCTGATGCTTCTTGGGACCAATTCAATCTTGAACAATAGATGTGTGTGCAGTAGAGCCAGGAAATGTTACGCTGGAGATCCTGGGCTTATTCCCCAATAACATTTTGATTTGTAAAGTATTCCACTACACAAAACACACACAGGAGACAACATTAAAAAACATTAGAGCCTGTAGCCTGCAAGACAGAAAGGTGGCTTACGATACAGATGGGCAGCATGGCCTGGGATATAGGCAGGACACACTAATAATCAGAGGAAATGTTACAGAAAGCATTTTTGATGTTTTACATTCTTCAGCCGTTTAACAAATCTCTCCTGGGACAGTGTTTTGCCTTTAGAAAAAAAAATAATAATAGTAATTCAGTGGTATCCAGACAAATGGTTCTTTCCTATTGTTTAAGATAGATGTGGGGTTTGTGGCTTGGAAAGGAGCCTTCCCCAGCCCTGTACCCAGAGCTCAGAGCAGAGTTCTGTTGGGGGCCAGATGGCAGCTTTGTCTTCCCCCCCCCAAGACAGTTTGATGCATTGGAAGGAGGAATTTATTTGTAACCCAGGGGGTGCACGGGTTGGGTGGGGATATTCCTGGATCCATTGGTCAGCACTGTCCTCTGGTCAATGGGAAGCAGAGCTACAAGGCATCATTCTACCTGGGTACATAATGTTTGTCACCTGTCCTGGACAATTTTATGTAATTTGTGGCAAGCTTTAGAAGGCTCTGGCTGCAATGAGGCAAAGAGCACTTAGCTCCTCGTGCTGCTGCCCCAGCTGTGTGCATGCATCTCAGAGGTGAGAAAAGGAGAGGAAGATGTGATTTCAGGTGGAAAGAGGGCTTGAAAGCAGGCAGGCTGCCTTGTGGGGTTGTGAGGGAACACTTCTCAGTGATGAAGACATCACTGGATCAGGCCACATGTGCTCCACCATTACAGATTGCTGCAAATCTGAGAAGGGTGGGTGGGATTCATCTATGGAAATTCAAGAGCCTGTCTTAATTTGCTCCAAACTCATTGTATTCTTGTATTTTTCACTGGATTCCATAATAGGCTTTTTGTTATCAACCTAGTACATCATCTTCAGGCCATCCATCTCCCTCCTCCTTGATCTGCTTGCACAGATGTCCATATTTTGCTGCCAGTTTTGAAACTTCTCAGTGATTTTCATAGTTTTTCCCTGTCTGAAAAGGGTACAAAATCCAACTGACCCTTTGTCCAATACACAGTCATCCTAAAAACCTAGATGGCCTCTTCAGCTGCCAGTTCTGCCTGAGCTCTGTCTCTGCCTTCCTTCCACGAATGTGATGGGGACAGAAGGACTGAGGACCTCTTGGGAAGCCCCCGAAGTGCTGGGGGAGTGGAGTGCCTCTCCTGAGCCCTGGGTGAGGTTTAGCTTTGGTAAGCAAGGGACCACGCTGTCACCCAGGATGGCACAGCCCTTTCTAATCTCTAAATGCAGCATTGTCAATACAGAGCAAAGGTTTATGCTTGCCCTCTTCTTCTCTATTTAATACGTTTAAGTACTGCACTCTACATATGAAGAATAGTGATGTTATCCGAAAGCATTCAAAAACATATGTTTTAATGAAATGTGTTGACAACTGCTGAAGTAAAGTTTTTGTTAAGTCTCAAGAGTTTAGCCATGACAAGCAGTATTAATGAATTGAATTAATTAAAAAGCATTTCAAGATGAAACGGGGCCTGTTCTATGTAAAATGCTCTATACATTAGACAAGCATTATGGAAATCACTGCTTTGTACTGCACTGTAATGCAGCCATTTATAAAAGCTTCTCAAGATCCATGGATAGCAGTAATTTGGGCTTAGCGTGTCTTTGAAATTCATTGAATACAGCATGTGCTATTTAAAAGCATGAAATCTGGATAGTTCCACTGCCATCAAAGTTCGCATGGCTTGGAGAGAGGAGTGGGAGCTCAGCACTGCTGGGAGGAGTGATGATGCACACGGGAATAGGGAGCCTGAAAAGCACCTGGCCATGCCAAACAGAATGGTGCAGCTGTGGGCAGCCGTGGTGTTATGGAGCAGGCTCTCAGACTAGCACAAGCCAAGTCCTAAACTGCCCTGGAATGTGGGTGATCTGATAGAGTCATTTCTTTCATCCTTGCTGTTCCTCTGCCCGTCTGCCCTGAAATCCCCTCCTTTATGGGCCCTGCTTGGTCTCCAGTTGCTCTTCTTTTTAGATTGTTTTTGCCCTCTCTGAGTAATACCATCAACTGTGACCAGTGGCATTACAGAAAGATAGATCTGTATTCTGTATACAGTATGCAGAAGAGTCACGTGGCTGTGCCCACAGGGGACCTTTGTCTTAGTGTATGGCACAGTTAACATGAGCATCTGGGTACAGGGCTAAGAAACCAGTCAAGGATAGCACAGTCCTATAGCTGCATCAGTTCTGCACTGTACCTGGCAAAGTCAGTCATAAAATGAGAGCTCTTCACAGAGCTCTTTGCAGACAGCTTTTCTAAGTGGGAAATATCTGTGTGTTTGCACAACTCTCTTGGTTGAGTTAGCACTGTGACTTTTCCCAGGAAGCAAAGACTGGGTGGGGGGGATGACAGCATTAACTCAGAACACATTGAGGAACACATCTAGTTACTATTAAGTATCAGACTTCTTGTTAATAAACATGCAACCTGGGTGAAAGGAGAGAGAGGAACAGTGAACAAGAATATGATTTCATAAATGCATGGTGAAGGTTCTTTCACTTCATGTGTTTTAAGATTTGGCTTGGAACTGACTATTTCAAATGGATGCACCTTTATCTGTGTTGTAATTTGTCTGGGTCTTAATAAAGGAAATTACATCCCTCAAGAAGAAGTAGCCACAAAACTGTCAGTAGCTTTCAAATGTTATAATGTCTTAATACTGCCTATTCAACCAAGAATGTGACTGCTCAGTAGAAAAGAAGAGGAAAAAAATCCTAAATGCAAAATGATACAGTCAGACTCCTCAAGCAATGTAAGCTGACACTTAAAGGATGGTAAAGTTTGCTAAACACTCAGCTGCTGCACATGTTTCTAGAAATGCATTTGATGCATTGCTTGGAATGTCAGTAAATCTGACAGGCAGTCTACTTGGTTAGCACAAGGGGTAACTCACTTGGCCCTGAGTGTGTTAGAAGAAGAGCTGTCGATGCTACATCCCAAAATGCTCAGGGAGATCCATCCCATAAGCAGGTGTGATTTAAGAAAAGAGAGAGAGAGAGCTCGTTCTGCTACCTCACTAAAGCATGAGCAATATGTTTGCACTTGTCACAGTTAACATTTGCATTCAGTATCTGCGTGGTGAGAACTTCTGAGCCTGCTCCTACCTGCCAAACAGGCACAGGTAGCGTTTGTGTCTGACCAAAAGAAGTCTCTTCCCCCTGGCTAGATACCATGTTCCATGCAGAGCAGAGCTGAAATGATGGCTGGTACTTTCAGCTTCTTTCAAACTCTTCTTGCTAACGAGGCTCTAGGAAGGACCTGGAGCCTTGTGTATGCAGCCACACTGATTTTTAAGGGCTGGAGCTGCCTGGCCTTGATTAATGGAGTAATTACACCAAGTCATGCTGGCAGGTGGTGCCTGTAAGAAAAGGTGGCTGGTTCAGTGGTGGCACCTTCTGCAGGGACAGAAGGGTGACACCGTGACACAAGTTTGTGTGACTGCAGCTTTGGGGTGACCTGAAGGCTTGAGGTTTTATTTGGTAGCACACGTGGTTTCTGTGCAAGGCGAAGTATTAATGCAGCTGTGTGTGTTATGCTGGGTTAGGTCTGTGTTTTGATGCAGTAAGCAAGAAATGCAGTCACTGGCAGCAGCCGTGGAGGGACGGAGCTGAGTGAAAGGAAGAAGGGCAGTGAGACAGGGTGGTAATGGAATAAGAAATAGCACTTGAACCTTTTTGCTGTCGAGAGTAGTAAATAACCTCAGCACAGCCCGGATTGGCTGTAATGAGAAAGATGGGAAGAAAATCAGTATCAGACCCTCTTGTTATGACCAGAACCTCCAGGTGCAGTTGCAGCAGCCCTGAGGCAGTCGGTAGGGCACAATTCCCTCTGTTGTCATTTACTTTTAGGAGTTGCAGAAAGAATCTTTTCAGCGGAGAGTTATTTTCTGACTCTTGGGAAGGGTGACCAGATTTGGAACAGCTTCTAAAGCACAAACTGGGGAGCAGCTTTGTAATGCACTTGCTATTTGTTCGCTCAGTGGCAGCAGAGAGTAGCATGTCGTAGTTAAATGAACATGAGCATTAATCACTTCCAATGATGCAATATACTCAGACCACGTAACAACTGCTATTTGAATTGTATTTTGTGAGGAGTTATATAGTTGCATTTTGTCCCAAAATCCTGGCTGGAATCTGTAGCTAATCCCAAGCAAAGTAATTTTGTATTCTCAGCTCAGCACACAGGAGAACGGCAATCAGGGCTGCAGTAGCATCACTAAAAACTGCTTGTAGAACACTAGAAATTAATGAGCATTTCANAAAAAAAAAAAAAAAAAAAAAAGAAAAAGTAGCCTTCTCCAAGGAGAAATGCTATATATAGTAAGGTAGAAGGTAGAACTCAAAACTGGGGGCACCAGCCAAGCCTGCAGCCTTGCAGAGAGGGCAGGCAGGCTTTCCATGCAGATGCAGTGTTCTCTCACATGCGATGCTCTGCCAATAAAAGAAGAGGGAGATCTGAGCCATCAACAAAAGAATGGCAGAGGGAGTCATCCCTGGTGCTTTTTCTGCTCTTTAACCTTGTGCTGCTGCTATGTGATCTTCAGGAGAGCAAACAAGCAGCCTTGCCTCACGGATGTGAAGGTAAAACATGGCAGCATCAGTGGTTCTATACAGGTCACAACTTTGCAGTAATTCAACAGAAGTCCAATAGTTGGCCCCCAAAACGGGTGAAGATATTTATCAAATCTGATGAAACTCCTATTAATTAGGGTTGTTAAGTACTGGTAATGCTTCTGGTACTGTTACGATTTGGAGGTTTAACTAACAACCCTAATGGGGCTACTTCTGCAGGATGTTAATTAGATATGGCAATTCCACTTACCCATGCAGCCTCGGCACACAACCATCACACATCAATATTTAATTTAATTACTGATGTTGTGGTGCAAGTCACATCTGATTTAAGAGATAAATATGCTTAATTATTAATGAGATAAAACACATACAGTATGTCACCTTTTGTCATTTGAGCTTTATTAGGTATTGTCAGAAAAGACAAATGTGAACGTCAGAGAGGCTGTGACATGGTGCTCTGCATCTCTGTATGACTCTTGTCCTTCAACTTACCTGAGCTCACGCTGCACTGCAAGTAAGATAAAGTCAGCTGCAAGTGTGCAAGGTGCTGTTCTATGCTTGGATAATTTACCATTTATGTTGTTTTGTTACATAATGAAAAA
This sequence comes from Odontophorus gujanensis, assembly GCA_013399175.1. Classification (NCBI taxonomy): domain Eukaryota; kingdom Metazoa; phylum Chordata; class Aves; order Galliformes; family Odontophoridae; genus Odontophorus; species Odontophorus gujanensis. The sequence goes on along the minus strand of VXAB01008241.1, from coordinate 211,086 downwards.
TGGACAATCTGCTTGGATTATACATAGCACCCTAGAAATTCACGAGACCAGGTTTGATTGTAGTAATCTTGCTTGGATTGATGTGCTGTGGTACAGAGGCTGGGTATGCAAGAAATCCTGCAGCATCATCCCTTGAAAGTCAGCTTTCTTTCTGTCTGCATCGGGCATCCTCTGTTCAGAGCTTCACACAAAATGTTCTTGAGAGCAGTGAACACAACTGTCGTGCAAGCACTATGCAACAAGGTAGAGATCTGGAAAGGTGAATGCAAAAAGATTGCTTGTCCTTTTCTGAAGGAGGCGTGAGAAAAGGACAGACAGCTAAGCTTTGAGGCTAGTTGCAGTGATTAACAATATTAAAGCTGTTTTCAGCCTGCACTGGATTCCTACTTCATGAGGGACTTTATAACCTGAACTGCCACTCAGACTTCCAGGGACATATGGTAACCTAGAAAACAGAAATATGCCATATACAGCCAAAGCACCAGGTTTGGTTCACGTTCATTTTACTGAATGAAGGATCAAAACCTTTTGGAGGTCCTCCTCTTTACACAAAGTGTCCTTTGTAAGCCTGTGCTTCCAGGGGTTCACAAGCTAGTGCTAGAAGTTTGTGTGGGTTGAAACTTGCTGTGCAAGATCTTTGCCTGGGGCCATTTGGTTTGATGTGTTTGACAAAATTTTAAGAGACCCTGAGTTAACTGAGCCAAACAAATACTTTTTGAGAGGCTGAGAAGGTTTTTGGAGCTTCCTTGAGGGAAAATTCCCATTTGGCAGAAAATCTATGAAAGCAAAAGCAACTGACAGCATTGTAACCTACTGAAATATGAATTAAACTCTCAAATCTATCTACCCATTTTTCTCTGTCCTAAATATAACTCTTCTTCTATTAGTATCGAGATATACTAATACAATGGGGACTTGATGGGCTAACAAGAATGATTAGTGAAGGAGACCATTTCAGCATGGTCTTGGGAGAAATAAGGAGAGCTGGCCAACAAAGCAAGGTTGAGAAAGCCTTCAGCTGACAAGTGTGTCTCAGCACCCACTCATCTAAAGGAAAACCTGAGAGAATATATAAGGGGAGCACTCGTGGACAAAGCATAAATGAAGCAATAGTCAGGGAGGAAATGAAAATGCCAGTGCTTGTGGTGATGGAGCCTCATCTCTGGGGTTGATTAAAAAAAAAAAGGGATTGCTGTTTTTTCAGCACTGTGACCCAGTATTGTATGTGGCCATCACAGGTGGCATTGTGATCTATCGGGGTGATTGATGTGCTGCAGCATTTCCAAAGGGTGTGACTGAGGTGTGGAATTCAGCAGTGCTGAGCTCACATCTTCTGTCAGCTGCCAAAAGTGGAAGAGGCATCCTGGGACCTGTTCCCTCTAATTACACTCCTTGTTTTTTGACAAGTCAACGCAACCAGAATCAGAGAATGGGGGATGAAGGAACCTGTGGAACCCACGGCTCCACCAGCCAAGCCTTACGTGGAGGAGTGGTGTGTTGGGAACACTTTCTCCAGAAGACTGGCAGCCTGAATGACTAGCCAAGAAATGTCTGGGAAATGAGAAACTTTCCTCTTTGAGAAGAACCTGTAATTTTCCCCCAGGAGAGAAATAGTGCTGCGGCTGGAAGGACGCGGTAAGGCAGCATTGCCTCCAGCTCTGTCTGTGCATCCTGCAGATCTTGCATGGGAACACAGAGGCTGAGCATCACCGTCATGTGCGTGTTCATCTGAAGAGTGAGAGGAGAAGATAACAAACAGTATTGCTCACTGGTCTGGCTTTCAGAGGCTGTGCAACACAAGTTCTGCCAACAACACGGCCTGAGAAGGAGGCATCCTGTGCTAGCTGTACCAGGCTCAGCAGCTAAAATGAAGGTGTAGTGTAAAAGTAAGCTCCTGTAATGAAGATGCACGGGTTGGAAGCTTTACCCCTTCCTTACTATGTAGTTAGCAGTTGTACTGGTATGTGAGGCACAACTGAGCCTAGTTTTACTTTCCTGACAGTGCTGCTTTGGTAAACATATATTTCTTCCCTTTTATCCCTGAGAGTTCTGCAAGGCTCAGAGCCTAATCCTGTGGTAGTCCTGAAAGCCCCAGTTTCATATTGCCATAGGGAGATTTTGCAAGTTCTGTGGCAGAACGTGAGCTGTGTGTGCCACCAAGTAGAGCTGTGGTCTCATGGGAGGTGCTGGAAACCTGGCTGATCCTTGCTGAAGTGAAGATGTGCAGGGAAACAGTAATATCCGCTGTCTTTCTTCTCTCTTCTTTCTTCCAAATTCATACCTATCCTCAGCAGAAGGACTGAGCACAGCCTGGCTCGGTGGGATGATTCCAGCCAGTGTGTTAATGCCATCAGCACCTCTGTATGAAACCCACTTGCTGTTGCAGAGCCCTGGGACTATCATGCCTCTCACCTGCTCAGCCTGCTCGACTCTTCCAGGCCTGCTGGTGCCTGTGGGAGATGAACTTGATCCTCCAGCTCTCCCCTCCCTGCTGTTTGCATGTTTGCATTTGGTCTCAGGATGCAAGAGGGCAGCTGCTTCTTATTGGAATCATAGAATCATAGAAGCCTTAGAGTTGGAAGGGACCTCCAAAAGCCATCTAGCCCAACTCCCCTGCAATGAACAGGGACTCCATGGCTAGACCAGGTTGCCCAGGGCCTTATCCAGCCTTGCCTTGAAAGTCTCCAGGGATGAGGCATCAACCAGGTGGCTATCAACCTATCAGTTGTCTGGAGTTTCAATACTGACCACTCACCAGAGGAGAAATTGAATAGTAACAGTACTAAAGTTCTTCTTTTAGGGGACTGATATTATTGATAGCAGTGACTGAAACCTGGGACCAACACCTTCACAGCACCTGGCAAAATAGGCTGAAACAAATTGAAGATTACAGCAGTTGTTTGACAAAGGAATAACGGCCACTCTCTCCTTTCAGTACAGAGAACTTTGCTGCCTCTGCAGTCTAGAGTACTCTCCAGATCTTCTCACTTCTCAGTTCATTTACACTGTGTTCCCTTTCTGAAACACTGGAACTTCTGTAGGCCCCTCTCCTGTGAATGAGTAGTTTGAAATTGTTTCCTTCAGTGTTCATTATTTGCACTTGTCTATACTAGTATGTAATGGAGTTTTGTTGCAGAAGACTCACAGCTGGATATGACAGAACCAGATGTTCACACCCTAGGCCAGACACAGCTGTTTCCCTGTAGCTGGCAAGGGATGTCGAACAAGTAAATGCAGAGACAGCAAGCCTGAAAAAAATCTAAGGTAATCAGGCTGAATATGCCTGGAGATTTAGGCCGGCTGGAAGATTGCCAGAGGGCTATTTATTTTGATGTCTACACCTGCTGAATGGGAATGCTTTGTGTGAACTCAAAGCTTTAAGCGATACTGTATCTCTCCCTTTTTCAGCGCTTTGCTCCCTCCAGCAGAGTCCCCTCACTTGATGAATTGAGCTTTACAACTTGTTTTATTTTTAGGTTTTTTTTTACTTTTCAAGTCCAAAAAAAAAAAAAAAAAGCCTTAAACTTATCTTGTTTCCTGGCTGTTATTGCGGGTGGAAGGAGAGCGCTGCAGTGTTGGAGAACAGAAAGGGAATGCAGTCAATAAACTGCCACTTGAAGGGTTAAAGTCTGTAGGCAGTGTCAGCTGTTAGATATTGCAATTTTCGTTGTCCAATTTGTAGTGAGTTGGGAGAGAAATTCTCACAAGCTTTCTACCTGCTGCCTCGTGCACACTACACCTTCATGTGCTCAGTGCAACAGATTTATCCCGCAGTGCCCCATCTGGCTCAGCCCTGCTGGCACACAGCCCTCTCCTTCCAGGCAGTCTGTGCCTGCCTTGCTGTCATCTTGAAAGCTCTTAGGATTGTTTTCTTTTACAAAAAGTTTTTGTGTTGATAGTAGTGATGAGCATGTTCCTACAGTGACAATACATTTGATCAGGAAGATTTCCCAGGGCCAAGGCAGTATTTTTCAGAGAAAATGTGACCAGAAACATCAGAAATTGAAGAAACACTCTCCTAAAATTACCTGAAGAGTTCTCTCAGAAGACGTAGGGAACAAGCCCCTGGTCTCCTCCGTGTCCCTGTGCTTCTGTAAAATAAAGGAGAATGTCTCATAGGTGAGAGGGAAGTTACCTTAAAGAGTGATGTCCACTGCTGCTATAGCAATTTCTTCTTAACATGCAAAAATCTGCCTTGCATTTGATTTTTACCTGTATACTTCTGGTCGTTTTTCTAATGCGTTCAGCTTTGTTCTCTGAGCAATATTTCACTCACAGGCTTGCTGCAGCCATTAGCAACACAGATTTTGCCATCTCTCCATCACATGCAGCTGCACTGATGATAATTGTGCCCACTGCTGTCAGTGCCATCCCATGTTCTCAAATGTGCAGCAAACAAGCATTTCCATTTTATTTTATTTTATTTATTTATTTTTTGCTCTTGCAAGTGACAGTTCTTCACATGGTATTATTGTCCCAAAGACAATAGAGAGTTCAGTGGATTATCTGAAAATGTGCCATAGCTCTCCCTCAATTTCTCCACCTTTGCCAAAGGATGCAACAGATTTTATAACCTCATTTTTATGGAATATTTCTTTCTTAACCTGAACTGTAAAATGGCAAAAGTGATGTGTTGTTATGCTTTGCAAGAGGGAGAAGGTATTGCTTTTATTTCGATCATTTGTTTGGATTCCATTAGCAGAGAGGTGAGCACAGAGAGCACTTAGGTTGACACCTTTGAAGGACACCAGATTTTAAAACAAATAAAAGAAGATCTACTGTGTATTATAAGTAATAATCATTAATTAAAAGCCTTGTTAAAGCATTGCTGAAGAGTACTTCAGAAGAAAAGTAGTTATACTGCATTTCATGGTTAATTCAATGTCAATTAGCTGATTGTTAACTTCCCTCCAGCTAAATCTTGTTCAGTGCAGAGAAGAGAAATCAAAAGCATTCTAGCTTTAACAAGCCTAGTGTTTCAATCATTCATCTCTGGCCGCGGGCTCAAAATCAATGTCAACAGACGTTTCATTGCAATTTTATCAGCCATTTCTGCATGTCACTGTTTTCTTGGCTGCCCCGATTGTCCCTGAAAACCGACTGTGAGAATCGGAAGGCCGGACAGGCAGCTTTTGCTCCCCTCTCGCCCTTGGGTTCCTTGTAGTTAAGGACCGGTGCTGGTGTCCGGTGCGCTCGGTTCGCGCCCGGTGCAGCGTTCAGAACCACGGACAGCGCCGGGCAGCGGGGAGAGGCGGAGGAGAGTCGTAGGATCTGGCTCGGGTCGGAAGGGACCCAAAGGATCATCCAGTTCCAACCTTCCTACCACAGGCAGGACAGTCAACATCCAGAGATGGTACTAGACCTGGTTGCTCAGGGTCCTATCCAGCCCGGTCTTGAACATCTTCAGGGGTGGTGCATCCGCACCAATCTGGGCAGACTGTTCCAGCACCTCACCACTCTCTCTGTGAAGAACTTCCTCCTGGTATCTAATCTAAACCTTCCTTCTCTGAGCCGGGGTTTCAACCCGGAGACCTCATAGCGGCTTTAAGGTACCAAAAGGAGGTCTACGCGTACAGTGTGGAGGGGCTTTACGAAGGAGTGTAGCAATAGGACAGGGGGTGATGTCTTTGAAAGAGGTTAGATTTAGGTCGGCTATTAGGAAGAGATTCTTTCCCCAGTTCTTTACACTGCTGTGCAGTGAAGAGTGGGTGTCCCATCCCTGAAGGTGCCCCTCGGCCCTGAGCTGGTGGAAGGCAGCCAACCCACGGCAGAGGTGGGACTGGGGGGCTTTTAGGTCCCTTCCAACAAAAGCCATTCTGTGATCCTAGGAAATATGTGCCTACACTGTTCTTAGAAATCGGTGACAAAAATAACAGATGACCTTATAATACTTATAAGACATTGCACATTCCCATTTACTTCATAATGACAGCACTAATTGTGAGATTGGTGTCTGTGAAGAGTATTGAGAGCTAAGCTGAAGCCCGAAGTCAGCTGCTGGTGGTGTCTGGGACTTGTCAGGCTGTTGTAGGACTTGAATTGATAACAGGCTGTTTTCCACCTGAAATCACAGAGCATCTGACTGCTGTACTCATGCTACAAGCAGTGTAGCATGGCATGTTACACTCAGGAATGACACACAGGTGGAATTTCATGCTTCTTGCTGATTTCAGACCTGGTCCGTAGTGCTTTAGCTTCAGTCCTGTCTACAGCAGCACAGACAGTAGGTCTGTGTTTCTCATCTGCTATGACTGATAGGGTGATTGCCTCATCACAGCAATCATTGTTTAGGGATTAAATGTCCACAGCGTTTTTGTCTTTTTCTTGTACAACAACAGTGTTTTGTATCTATACACATAAATATTTATGTACATATATATGGCATAAAGCACCTAACTTTCTGAATGCTTAAAACAATACAGTGTGCAGCAGCTGTAGGCAGAGTAGCTGTCTGCGCAGGATATTTAAAGGTTTGCTTTACCATTTTGGATGCTGCTTTCCAGGAGGAGCAAACAGTTAGCATTTGACTTGGAGCTATCTGTATCATTGCATCTCCTGCCTTCAGTCTGTGAGGCAGAATTCTTTCTGGCCCTTTGCATTGTACTTTTCCTCATTTAAATTCTGCCTGACAAACCTGCTGTTGTGAAACCCACAGTATGAGATTCAGTAGCACTGCCTGCTCCCTTGCTCAAAAAAACATAATTGACAAAAGCAGTTTGTATCAGTATGAGAGTGTGAGTCACCTACAGGTCCAGTTGCCACAACTTTTATTTCTTCGTTCATTATCAGCCATGACTAATGGTTAGACAGGATGCTCCTGGGTATGTGGATCTCTACGATATGCGTAGCACACAGAATCGGTTAATTTTAACAAGTGACATGTATAGATTACCAGAAATAGGATTTAAAAAACTTTTCTACTCAGCTCTTTTACACTTCTTTTCTTAAGCACATGGACAATACTATAGGTTTCAGTTTTACTTATATGATGCATTTGCAAAGTAAATCTTAGCAACGTTATGATATAGATGCTCAGATATGCGGGTATGGAATTACCACTCTTGAAATGATCTCTGATTTACATTGACAGGGACCTGCTTTTCAGTGCTATTGTAGATAAGGCTTTAGACTTCAGGTTTGTTTGTGACTAGCAGTGACCAAAGCTAATGAATGCTGTGTTCCAGTTACTCTTGCCCCACTGGATCTGTCTGTAGCTCTGTCAATAGCTTTTTCACAGGAGCCAAGAGCCATGAAGAAAGAGCTGTGTCATACTAGCGTGCTGCTCATTAATACACTGAATTAATGTGAATTTGTAAGAAAGAGGAACCTTTATCTTCCCATCCTTATTAAAAATGAGGTATCTTCTCTATCATTCTGTGATTCATTCCATTCCCCTGTCTTCACGTTCAGCTTGAAGCCATCATCACACACCCACCGTGCCACCTCGTGGAAGGCTGAAGATGGGGCTGACCTACACGCAGCTGTAGAAATCCATATCAGAAAGTGAGGCAGATTTAACCTGAAAAAAGGAAATTATTGGCCCTGAAGGGTAGAATATACATAGTCTCAGTGTGTCTTTCTGTATTTCACTTGCACTTCTGAAGGAACTGATTCACCTTGGGGTCTGTGGTCTTCTGCCTACTTGCATGGCTCCTGGTGGGAAGAGAGGAGTCACCGCCGTTACCCTTAACACTTGAGTTGGTTCTTCAGCCATTATCCTCATTCACCTTGGATAAAATGACTTCGAGAAAGGATGTGATCTAAATCTGCTGGCCAAGGTTAAGAGAAACTTGGCATCTGTCCAGGCAGCATTTGGTCAATGTTGCTACCGAGGTAAATGGGAGCCAAGCCAGCAAAGCAGAGGTGATTTCCAGCCTCAGGGTTGTTTGTTAACACCAGATTAAAAGCCTATAGATCAGGTGGAAGTTTTGGGAGTTTGCTGACTCTGATCACAGGCCCACTTGGTTGCTCCATTTTGTGTCTTGTTGTCGGGGAGGTAACTGCAGAGGAAGAATAAAGGACAGGTCAAAACAAGCCCATGCTGTTACACTACTTGTGTCTGAAGAGTTGAGTTCTACAACTGATCTTCCAAGATTTACAACTTTATTTACTCTAATGGATAACAGTGAAGCACTAATTCAGTTTTCCTAATATTGCTGCAGTGGATTTTTTGTGAGTCTTCCATTTCAATGAGTTCCCTATAGCACTGATGCTGAGGGAAGATCTAGTCCAGGCACCCACTGCTCAGACATTCCTTCATCGTGGAACCAGCTTTCTCCCCTTCCTCCTTGTTTCAAGAGCATAGATGTTTTTCTTCCTGTCACCGTAAGGTAGAGCATTGCTGCTGCAACAAAACTTCGGTTTTGTGCTGCTCTTCCATTGCTGCTGTTCCATGTTGGTTTTGCTTTGCTTTTGGAATGTTTTACTGGTCGCCTCGCTGCTTTACCAGACTTCCTTTTAGATGGTGTTGTCTTTTCTTCCCGTGTTAGGATCAGAGGTAAGCACGTGCCATGAGATCCAGAGCAAGGCAACTTTATGGCTTCAGTCTGTACAATATGTACATCTGTGTACCAGTATCTGACCCTGGAGTCAAGAAGGAGTCCAGAAGGGAAATAGGAGAGAGGCTTCTGATTGCTTTGGTTCCAGAAAAATCTTTTATAATGGAATTTTTTGTTTTAAAAACCAACCAAACAAAAAGTACAAAAGACTTCACCTATGTACAGCAATGTTAAACCTATAAGCTAAAGCATGATGTACAATACTGTGGATTAGAATGAAAGCAAAGCATCTGGATTTCCCAGGGATCTATTCAGCTGGAGCAGATTTCTTGCAGACTACAAGAAGTTTGTTGCTGTGGTGGCTCTCCCTTCACGCCACACATGACCACAGCTGCTGGTTCTGGCCTTTCCATCCACATTTACAGTGGTGGGGGAGGTGGGAGGTGAACTGGAGGTGAACCAGAGGTTGCAATTTCCTGCTTAGATTAAAAAAAGATGCATGACATGGCCCCTCTCTCGGAAAACATGAGTGCACATTAGCAAGGTTGTAGCAGCAGCAATAATGGGGCAGGATTGACAGGTAGGCATGACTTAAAGAGGCAAAGCTGAGGGGGGAGGGGGGGCAGGATGAATATGATTTGAACAGATATCACCGTTGTTTTTTCCCATTATGAAACACTGCTGTTCACTGGGTCATTTTACAGGTATTCCTTTGCTGGAACAGTGTTGCACCTTAGCTTGATCCTGCAATCATATGATGCTGCTCATGTTTTTAATCCAATCTGTTTTCCAGTGCAGTATCACAGTTCACAATGTGGCTGCAAGTTCTTTGCCAGGAGGATGCACTGCTGGCATTGATGAAGTTGTGCAGAACCTTGTAGTGTGAGAAATGACCAGCTGAGGCCCGTAATGCTGGCAGAACCAGCAATAACCAGCAAAGGTGGGCAAGTTTTGCTATTGGGGTTCTGTTCCTCCTTGCTTCTGTCTCAGAGACAGCTGCAATCAAGACTTCTTCCAAGAGCTTACACTAAGGAAAAGCTGGAAGTGCCACAGTACAAAACCTGAGCATCAGCAGGCTTCTCCAAAAGTCAGCAGTGGTTTGGTTCAGGAAGATGCCAGTCTTGCTGCTCTCGCTGGAACCAGCAGTTCACCCTGAACTTGCTATTGCTTCCACCTCTCTGTGGACAGGCATCTGTATCTCTGTGCAAGTGAATCAGAAGGAGTGTTTGTTTTCCTGGCAGGAACTTTGAAAAAGAAAGAACTAGTCTCCAGTGGAAAGATATTCATGTGAGCTGACAAGAGCCATCTTCTCCTTTGAGGTTCTAAGAAGTTGTGTTTTCAGTGCAGGAAGGCAGCTCCTGTCCCTCAGGATCTCTTTCTCTCAGGGCTACAGGAACAGCAGCCAACTTCTTCCCGGCCTAAATTAGCTGAAGATGGAAAGAATAGAACACTGGGGGGAAAATTTTGAGGGGTACAAAAACAGGAAAAAAATATTCAGCTGAAGAAACCTGAAACTTTTTAGAACAAAATATTCTCCTATTTAGATTTCCCGATTTCTGGGACTCCTAGACTAAAAAAAAAAAAACAAAAGTGTCTTTTCCTATTAAGAAAATTGCTTTCACATTCCCACAATGAACAGAGTTTTGTTTCTAATGATGGAAGAAGTTGAGTGCAGCTGCTGAGTCGCCGGAGTGGGGATCCGACTATCAATGCGTCACTAGCTAAATGTGATTTGAGATGCAGTTTGCTTTTCTGTATCTCAGATCTCAGAGCTAAACCACAAACTGTACATGACACAACTAAATTAATATTTAAAAATAATTACTTGCTGCCTGAAGGTAAACAGAAAAAGGGTAAATAATTGATAGCACTGGGACTGCCACACTGTAAGTCTGCTGAGCGTTTATGATGTGCTGCGAAGGTTCAAAGGGATTGCTCGTCTGCTGCCTCTGAAGGAGGGTTTTTGCTAATCATTCCAGGGCTTGTTTTGTCAGCCAGCAATGTTTTCAGAGTTTGAAGCACTAGAATAGAATGCCAGCTTAATTTAGGCAATTCTCTAACTTAATTTACCAACTTTCCTTCCAAGATTTGCATTGTAAATGATAAGGTGATTTTCATACATATAATTTTTTTTTTTTTATCCCATCAACATCTGAAGGGAAATTTCATGTGGTCTGCTGCCAAGAATGCAGAGCAGGAGCACTTACATAACGTGCCACCCTGTGACAGTGCCCGTCAGCAGAGCTGGGTGATCCCAAACAGTTGGCAGCTCTTCACCTGTATCCCTCCAGCACCAAAGCAGCCAACATTCAAAGTGGCCAATGACCATAAAAAGGAGACTGTGATTTAAAGTCCACTTACTTTGCCTCCAGTCAGAAACATTCTTGGGCTGATTACTGCATTGACAATTAAAAAAAGGTTCCAAAAAGGACTTCAGTCTTCTGATCTGCGATGCATTTAAGTGAGGTGCCACACGCCCCTGTGGGGCACTGATCATTAGATAACTTATTTTCTTTATAAAGCATAAAGCAGATGCTAGGATCTGTCAACAGTGCCAGCTGGGTCACGTGATGAAATGGTTCTTGATGTTATCAGCAATACATACTGTACTGGGCGTGGGGATGGGAACATGGTTTCTTCTATTTTCTGCCCCATCAGACCCACAGGGCTGTAGGTACTTCAGTGCCTGGCATTGCATCACACCTCAGTGCTTGAAAATGTAATCTAACTTCTTTTTATTTCTTACAAAACCAGTCCAACACTGTGCTAAGGGGTACGAATGTGTCGCTCGAAGACGTGCAACCATTCTTCCCTGCTGCTGAACAGCAGCAAAACCTGAAGTGGAATTCATGAGAGACGTTCTCCAGCTGATGCACATCTGGAAAGTGAACAGTAAGGACGTCTAAATAGAAAGTTAGAAAGCACAGTGTGCAAAGAGGGACTGACAGAAGTGTGCTTGCGTTTTGTTTGGTCCAGAGGAGACGAACGGGCTACAGCAGAGCTGCCATCACACATGGAAAATGGTGCAGTGAGGAGGAGGGAGAGCTCTGTTCTACCACGCTCTTCTTATAATGGCTTAAACTGGGCCCTGGAGAGTCAGGGGAAAAAATAGGAAATCCTTCTGATGGTAGAGGTAGGTCACTGCTGGAGCAGATTGCTGGGGGGCTGTGGAGTTTCTGTCACCACAGATTAACAACAAGTCAAACAAAAATTGTCTGTAAGGGAAGAATTGCAGAGTCCTGTGGTCCTGTCTCCCTGCCAGACTGGGGCTAAATCATTGAGACAGGAGGAAGCTGGGCACTGAGGCTCCAGCAACACACGTGGGTCTGCGTGTATCCACTCAGTGTTCACACTGAATATGTTGAGGGGGTTTTAGTTGGCCAGTTCTCCCTTTTCCAAACTACTATTGTGGTGTGAGGGTATTCCTGTGTGTCCCAGCTGCCAATGTCCTGGCTGACCTGAGAATCTTTGCTCCCAATTGTAAAATAATGGCACTTCTCCTCTGAATCCATGAGAATGGCATTGAAGGTGAACCTTAGAGGATCAGAAGGCAGAAGATGTGGTCCAGGGAGCCTGTGTGAGCCCCCCAGGGTCCCACAGTGACTCTGCCCACCAAGTGGCAGCTCAACTATGCATCTTAATTCCATCACAGGTGGGAAAGGGAACTCCTGCTTTTAGTACTTGGGGTCCCCGATACAAGAGAAGGCAAAACAAGAAAAGTCCGCTCTGAGCTCAGCTCCAATATTGAGGTCACCCCCTCCCCCCCCTCCTTCCCCACACCCAAGACCACACACTTGCACCTCCAGGCGTGCACGTCTGCTGCCAGCACACAGGAGGTTACTGATCCCATCGCAGGGCTGGTTATCCTTCAAAGAAAAACGTCCTAAAAGAAACCCCAAGAGTTCTGTGGCACAGCCCCATCCGTACCACATTGCAGGGCCACGCTGAGCCACGTGTGGGCTGTGCAGGGAACTGCTCTCTGCTCAGTGGGAAGCTTTCAGAGGAAGAAGAAGCTGGAGGAGAGCAATTGTTAACGTGTTTCCTGCTTAAAGGAGAGGGGAAGCATTGAAACAGGGCGGGCATCTCTGGCTACAAGAATCACTGGGGAAACATCATTGTTTCTTATCTTTCAGAAAGGAGTTGTATGCTGTCTGCAGGAATGTTTTGTCAGGCTCGCCTCTGTGTTGTGTTTGCATCCTGAGGAACTGCAAAGTTGGCCTCTGTGAATGCTGGCATGAAGTGGCACAGGGCAGAGCTGCACCGAACAGCAGTGCTGCTGCTGGCAGAACCCTGGCAGTGCTGCAGCACTGCTGCTCCTCACGAGAACCTCTGCTCTGGGACATGGTGCTTGTTAGCGTGGTCACCTTTCCTGGCTGATGTCTCTTGAAAGAAAGCAGCTAATGAGGTGCTCAGAGCTGCTGCTGGGCCAAAGCAGAGCTGTCTGCTTTCCCAGGAGGTGCCCAAGCAAAGTGTGCATTTCAAACACCCGTAGCACATATGGCAGACAGCACTTGGCAGGTACTGCACCAACTCCAGCTTCCCCAGGTGCTGGGATTACCACTTATCTTCAGTGCCCAATGTATTTTACCTCCCACACGGGTAGACCCCTCCCAGTACTGCCACTGTGCTGTAGCTGTGTCTTGTAGAGTACTGTAAGTGTGGAGAGCTTGCTTGGAACAGGACAGAAGAGCTCTGCCTAGAAAAGGATGCACAAAGTGTTGGGCTTCTTTAGATTGCCCCATTTCATTAGAGTGGTAATACTGCTTCGGTCAAAAGTGAGATCTCTGTGAACAGTTTCTGGGTTGACTGCTGCAATGGTTTGTCTTTAACCAGGAATTAATTGGCATTCCTACAAACAGGGAACGGTATTGCTAATGCAGGCTTGGTTTGACAAGGGGACTTCTGCTGGGGTAAGGTTTTGGTGCACTGTGAGACTGGCGATATAGAAAGGACAACAGTGAAAATAGCAAGTGAGTGTTGATCGGATCAGAACCTACAGGCTCTCACCTTGAGGAGAGCACAGAAACTCTCCAAGGCACTGCAATGAAGGCAGCACAGGTTCTGCTGGGGAGGGAGTGCAGTAATACATGCAATGAAGAGATTTTGCTGGTGAAATACCCACTTGAGAACCGTTCATGAGTAGAAAAAAAACGGATCTGAGGTCTTGCCACCTGAATTCCTTCCTCTACCTCAGTAGGTTATCAGCATGAAAACAGGAAATGAATTGGACACCATTAATAAAACATGAAGCCTCCGTGCTCAGGCTGTGTGCTCTGTCGTTGGAGTGTAGAAGACACTGTGAGAAGGGAACAGAGGAGTCAAAGCCACAGGTTTATTTACTTTTTAACTGCATGGCAAACTTTGGCTCAGAGTTGGAACTAAGCCTTCATACAGAAGTGCTGAAGAATTGTTGCTGAGCTGTGAGCACTCTGAACTCTCTTTCCTAACAGATACTAATAATTAGGTATTGCCAGTGCTATTTTTAACTCAAAAATGGCTTTCACAGTGATGTCAGTTTTCAGGCTTTGCTTTTGTGCTTTTGTTTTTGGAGCTGTTTGCATGGTGCAGTTTCTTCCCTCAGTGACAATGCCTTTTGTTGCAAATTGCTTATATTTCTGAATTTAGGAGTGTCCTAAAGTACGTACCTTGCTGTATTTGGGGGATTTGCTTTGCTGAGGGGGTTTAGTTGTCTTATCAAATTGTGTTCCTACCAATCAAAAAGGATTATTTTCAAGGAATAGCAGTCTATATAGAGTAGACCGAAAGACCCCACCAGCACTTTTTCTGTCTGTATTTTCCAACCATCTCATGAAAGCACATGGTCACAGCAGTTTGCAACCCAAGGATGAGAACTAGCAAAGCAGTTATGAAAAAGCCATGGGAACAAAAGCAGAAGACCCGGTTCAGCCAGAGACAGAGTCCTTCTGCAGCTCTCATGAAGGCTTGTTTTGCTCTCTGGGGGAGTTTAATTGCAAAATGTTTAGCATAGGTGAATCATAAGGAGCCTAACCATAGGAAGAGGTTAACCACAGCTATAGGAAGGATTCATCTGAGGCCTCAGCAAACAAGTTCTTGGTGGGAATAAAGCAGAAGGATCCTCAGCTGTGGACAGGCCTGTTCCTGAAACTCAAAGGGCGAATTGGGCATCCAGGGCAGGAGTCCTCCTCCTGACCTGAGATAGGGCATAGCCATGAACGAGGTTAGGTGCAAAGATAAGAGGTTTATTGCTAGTGGGGCTTTTGTCAGGCTGCTGTGGCTGTAACCGCTGGCCCATCTCCCACAAGAGGCACCAAGGTCTGCCACAGCTGTGCTGTAACCAGAGGATGTACAGGGCTTCCATGTTTTTGAACAAGCTGATGGATTCTCATCCTTACATGTGGAAGCTCTGCCTCCTGGGTCCTGTCAGGACCAAGGGGTTCCAATCTCAGAGATGTTATGCTGGGTCCATATCCCCTCAGGTGTTTCTCATTGGAAAGAACCTGTTTGCTAGAATCTGAAATGCAGAAGTAAAACCTCAGCCTGGGTGAGTAACCTGGCCAAAGACAATCCCCACCGCGCAGGGTTACAAACTCAGTGTCATAATTCAGCTCAATTAGCTACGATTTTCTTGGCTGCCGTCTACAAGTTTGACGATAGGAAATTGGATTTGGCTCATTACAATACAAAGGGGCAGTTTGGCAGATGTACGTTTTCAGCCAAAATCATTAGTCAACTAGCAGAGTAAAATTACTTTCCCATTGAAGTACACGTTACCGTTTGGTTACTCGTTTTTCTGTCTGGCTCGAACCACAGCAAGTGCAGCCAAGTTCTATTCTCTGCTGTTTGAAGATGCTCAGCTGGGCTCGTGAGGGCTATGCCTGACAATTCATTGGACAGCACTCCAAGTGTTAACAAGGTTCGTTCTAATTACGCAGAAGGATCTGTATTAAGGTTTCTATTTCAGCGCGTTTTGCGTTAGTTGGGGTTTAGGTCACATGAACTGTTTTTCTACATGATTGCATTTATGTTGTCAGAATGTCTCCGTGTGAAATATTAGAATTACTACAGAATCAATGCGTACGCCAGAGAACAGATATTATTTTGGTTGGAAGTGTCAAAATATTTTTGGAAAAATCCTGATCCCTCAGAATGACAATCTGAATAAATAAATTAATAAACAAAACGTCAAAACCATTCTTTTCCTTTGGGAGACCTTGACAGAAAATGCCCATTTGCAGTGCTCCCATCCAGCTGCCAGCCCTGGTGGCACCTGAAGGCAGCTGAGATGTTCGAGTTCGCCCCTCGAGGTGCTGGAACCTGAAACAAGTGCTTGTGGGGGTCCTTGATGGGATGGAGTGGCTGAGCATCGTTTACTGAGTGTTCAGTACTGGTGTAGGAGCCAGAGTCACTGAACTCAGATTAAAATGCAACAGCACCCAGTGCTTGCTGCATATACATTTTCCCAGTAAAAGAGATGGGTAGAAATGGCCCTCGTTGCTCCTTTAGACTGTTTCTGACCACCACATTCTGTTCTTTTTGATATAGCAGCATAGTAAATGGCCAGGCAGTTGCTGACAGTGGTGCTGCTGGTAGATTACCATTGCCCCCCTGTTCTCCAGGCACGGTACACCCATGGCCATTGGGAATCACGAGCAGCAAGGCTGTGAAACCACCAAGTCCTTCTGCTGCTGTCATCGCTGCACCTCTCCTGCACCTGATTTCCTTGTAAGTGCATCCTGAAATTGAGTTTTCCATGCAGGAGTCTGCTTTATGCCAGTTCTTCTTTATACTATGATTATTTCTTTTTTTTTTTTTTTTTTCCTGTGTTTAGTGTAAACTTCTCCTTCCTTAGCTTCAGGTCAGTGCTTCTCATCTGGTGTCTGCTGTCCCTCCCTCTCCTCTCCCTGCTGCTCGTTCGCATTAACTGCGGGATAATTAGAGACTGATCATGTCCCCTGAGCCTTTGCTTCCCCAGACTGTCTCTCCAATCCTGCCCTCCCGCAGCAAACCCCACTGAGATCCGCAGGTTTGGCACATGTCCATTTAGGGCTGCTCCTGCTTTTGTATCTAGTTCTCAGCGCACAGGTCTTTGATATTATAATGCAGGAATGGCAGGAGACCCTGGTTAAGCAAAAACAGAACCGGCCCTCCCTCTCTCCCTCCCTCCCTCTGGGGGTTGCGGGTTATTAACAGAGCTTTCTTTCCTCAGCTGAGCACCATGGAGCTGCCAGGTCTCTGCCCGCATTCCTGTCTCACAGCTTCAGAACTCTCATCCTATTAAAAAAGGCAGAAACAAGGCAGCTCGTGCAGCTCCCTGTCCTGCCGTGGTTGCTGATCTGAAGGCAGTGGCTCGTGATGTCCTACTGCCCATCCCTGCTGCACGAGGGAGCTGGGTACCCAAGGGTCAGCTCAGCTGAGGAATAGAAACAAGTCCTATCATCAGCACCATCAGTGTCTCGAGCCAAGGAGTCGCTTGGGCTTGTTAGGCTCAACTTGTTTTTAAGAAGCCCCCGTTCTTTGGCTGTTATTAGGCCTTATTCTCAGGGGCTTAATGCTCTTTGCTCCTCTGTGATGGAACCAAGAGCATGAAGCCCCTTTATCTGGTTGAATAATTCACAGTTGCTGGTTTCTCCCTTTCCTGGTCACCCCGATGAGCAGCAAAGTTGCATTGTGTGCTTATTGCCAGTACTCCCACACAGATGTTGGGTGTTCTTGTGCTGACCCCCCCACCACCACACACAACCTTCCATCCTCTATGGCTGCTCCTCTGGTCCCACTGATCCCACAGTGGGGACACACTGCAGTGGCAGAGCCAGGAAAAGGCTCGGTGCTTTCAAACCAGCTCTTGTTGGTTTGGGATCTTTCTGTTTGAAGGCTTCTGGCACATGAAGAGCCCTCCCCTGAGTTTTTCATCCTCTTTCAAGCTGCTGCAATAAACCCACGAACCTCTCTTTCATTTGGCTCCACGGGTGCTGTCTGTGGTGGGTCTCCTGCTCTGCACACACGCACGCCCTGAGGCCTGGACTGAGCATCCCAATCTCACCCCATGCTGCCCCGTGTGCAGCTGGCAGCAGCAGCCCAACCCCGAGAGCCCTGTGTCATGTATGCAACCTGCCCTGCTGCTGGCATGAGGGCTCTGTGCAACACCTGGCATCTGCCTGCAGTGAAACAAACCATTCAGCAAAGCTTGAGAGCGCGTTTTGCATTGCTCACAGCATGCACTGGGCACAGTCCAATGCTTCCACCTCTGCCATTGTGGCATAACTCAGGGAGGAAATCCAGGATGCTGAGCAACAGCACCACTCACAGCCCGGCTGCCAGCCTGGGGAGGAGGCTGAGCACATCCTGACCCTCATCGGTGGCATCTGGGGCTGCAGTGCTCTGTGCCAACAGCAGTCTGTGCTGAGCAACTCTTCCTGCCCAGAGGTGTCCGTGAGGCTCAGCTCGGGAGGCTGCCAGTGCCCTGGAAAAAAGCAGAACAACAATTTGGGCTGCTGCTTAAAAACCAGCTCTGTGGAAAGCTCCCATCTGCTGTAGCAAGGAAGTGCCCGACCAACTGGAGGAAACAGAACTGCTCATCTTTTGCTTGGACACAAATAGTCCAGGGCAGTGGCAATGGGAGAAGCAGTCACACCTGCTGGCCGTCACCTGGGCATGGCTCCTGGCAAGGAGCAGCAAGCTGGGGCTGAGGGTCAGGCTTCAGCCTCTTCCAGACAAGCCAGAAGCAGAAACTATCCGAAGAATCCCACAGACTCACACCCAGTGTTCAAGGGCAGCATTTCTCCCAGCATACACAACCCTGCCCAGGAGGCTAGCGGGGTTACATTATCTGCAGTTTGAATCTGGACATGAGGAGGCAGGTGCTGCAGAAAACAGGCAGGCACATGAGCAGCTGCAGTCAAAGTGAGAGCAAGCACTCCAGGTCTGCTCACTCAGCACATTGCATCTCGTCCCAGCAGAGCTGGGGTTGTGTAGTGAGACAGGGAGCAACTGGGGATGCATTGCAGAGCTGCTGCCAAATGGAGAGCACAGCAAGATGAGTGCGTGGGCATTGGGTTTGGTGAGACTGGAGGACGTGTGGCAGTGCAGCAGAGCCCACACCATGCTACAAAGCAAAGTCAACCCCAGACCAAGTCCTGGGAGCCCCAAGAGCATGGCAGCCATGGCTCCAGGGTCTGCACTCTGCTGGGGCTTTGCTTGTGCATGAGCATTGCTCTTCCAGAGGGTGTTTCACCATAATGGTTACAGAAAGGTTTTTAATATAAATGAAGGGTTCAGGGGTTGCTCTGTCCTCAGAAGGGGCTGAGGCCACGGCTGATTAAGCATCAGGCAAACCACAGCAGAGACAGTGCCCGTGTGGGAAGCATTGCCAACACAAATCTCTTAATAGTCTTTGAGTCTCTGCGAGGCCTTAAAATCAATCAGAGGATTAACTAAGCAAAGCTGTCTTTATGATCCATGATCCAGCTTTGTTCAATTGGATCCAGCTTTGCTTGGGCCTCTCTTTGGGTGTGGGCTGTGACAGAGGAGAACTGTGGGAGCTCTGGGGCTCGGGTGTCTGAAATGCACACAGGAGGGATGCCAGAGAGACGTGACACTTCGTCTTCTCCCATCCCTCCCACTTGCTCCTCATGATCCAGTGTTTCTCTTTACAGAAGCTCACTGAAGACAAGTTGCCGACTGCTCCTGGTGAGCTGCCAGCTTCACGTGGCTGCTAGGATGATTTCTGCCAGGGGTACATCACACCTTCCTGTTATCTTATCCTCCTGGCACCTGGACTTTGGTTTCAGGGCTGAGCTGAAGCCTGGGAGCTGCTGCACCCCTCTGCTGCCAGGTGTAGCAGGAAGCATCGCCTCCTGAGAACCACTTTGGGGAAGTCACCATTGAAGGAGATGACAAGTCTTTGGTTAAGCACGCACTGTGGGCTCCTGGTGCATCAGCAGTTCAAATCACTCGATGACACCAGACAACATCTCCATAGCAGATCAGTGTGGGAGTGCTCAGCTTTCCCTGGAGCAGTTTGCCTTCTCTCAGGCTGAACGACACAGCGGTGACAACATGCACAAGAGGGCTGCTAGGTCCCAAGTATGGGGCTGAAACCCCAAATGCTGTGGCCACACCACGCAGGTGGAGTAATGAGATATCCCCCAGCACCCAGCAGGCTCCGTTTTATGGCAAAATTGGGTTTGGGCTGGGGGTTCTCAGAGGGCTTTTCCAACCTCAATGATTCTGTGATTCTCTGATTTGATAGCGGTCTCTGCTCAAAGCATTTCCCCGCTTCGGGTGTTTGAGTGCTCTTGGCTGCACAAAGCACAGCTGATGGAAATCAGGTGAAATGCACAGAATCATGGAGTCGTTGGAGTTGGAAGGGACCACTGAAGGTCACCTAGTATTGGTATCAAAGCTTCTATACACCTGGAAAATGAAGCTGGCCCACACATCCACGCGAGGGACAGCTCCCAAGCCAGATTTCTCAGTGAGGTGTGGGATGAAAGGACTCGCAGTCCTGCGGTCTCTGTAGCTGTGAGCAACATGAAGAAGCTGCCCAGAGGTGATGCTCTGATTGGATCAGCTTCCCCAAACACCAGGAGGAGGCCCTCTGCACAACGCTTCATTTATCAACCACGGAACGTTGCGGCTGTCGAAGGCTCACGCGAATCTCACGCAAACACAAACCACGGCCGAAGCTGTGGGAAGAAAATAAAACAAACAAAACACCCTAACAGCTATTGAATAACAAACATCACTTCTGCCACGGGAAATCTCTGCAACCTGTCAGAGCAGTGCAGAGATGTGCGGCGGCGTTGCTGGGAGCACAGTGATGCTGACAGCCCGGTGCTGGACACAGATCCTGTGGGCGTCTGTCTGCTCTTCTGCCCTCTGCCTCTCCTCCCCATCATTCCACTCCTTAGCACTTCTTTCTCTTTTTTATTTTTTTCCTCCCTAAAACTCATAGATACGTGTTCCAATTAAGTCCTGCACTGAATATATTTTTTGCTTTGAGAAGAGCCGGGACAATTCTTTGTGAAGGTGCCCTCTGGCTGCCTGGGAGAGCTCCTCAGACAGCCCTGAGAGAGGCTGGCAAGTCACATAAACTGTAAGGATGTGCTTCTGAGAATGGAAGTTTCCCTGGGAAGCCTCAATCTCTTTTTGTGTTATGGCCTGATTATCAAACAGGCGATTTACATCTTACTAGGTGTTTCCATCTGTTGATAGAAAAATACCCGATTGCATAACATTCCTTTTGCTCCTGATTGAGTGCTCGCCCTTGCCAGCAGCACTGGTGCCAGAGCAGCCTGCTGAAATGCTCCAGAGCTGGGGTACTCAGCTGCACAGTTGTGGACAGTGTCTGCCCACCGCTCTGTGGTTCCCAGGGCTGCCACCCACCAGGTTGCTCCCACCACCTTCTCCCAGTGCACTTTTCAAAGCCTGCATGAAAATCTCCACCTCTTCTTCAGCACAGTTTCATGCAGCTTTGGTGATGCTTGTCCAGCAGACAGCTTCTGTCTGCGCTGCAGCTGGAGCTCAGCACACAGCTGGCTCCAGGAGCCACCACCTGCAGTCACCAAAGGAAAGGAGCAGTGTGGGCAGAGCTGAGCATGTTGCTGTTCCTCTCCTTCGTGCCTGTTGTGTTTGCTGCACCTTTGGGGGACAAACTGAGCAGCCAGCAGTGCCAACAGCAGTGCATTTGGAAGCAGATGGTCTTTAGGGACCTTTCCAACCCAAGCCATCCTGTGATTTGCTCGCTGATAAATATTTGCATCTCCAAAGAGCCCTGAGAACTGTGATGACTCCAAAGCATCCCAGGATGCGTCGCTCTGTGGCAGTCTCTGGGAGTCTGTTATCCTCACACATCAGAGAGCCTGGAAACTGTATTCAACAGGAGAGCAAAGCCAAATATTTTAATCAGCAAAAAAACAGAGGAGAAGACTGTAGAGATGCGTGAAGAGAGGAGGGAAATCCTGGGCTTGGTGCCTGGTTCCTAATCCCTGAACTGTCTCACTGTAGTACTGTGAAAGCCAGGAGGAATAAGCCTGATACCACAGTGTCTTGCCATCAAGAAACTGCATTAATACAGAACTGCAAAGGTAATTAACCAAATCAGACTTGGTCCAGTGCTGAAAAGGATTTCTTCCCCCAGGGATGAGCAGATGTCTCAATCTAATTACACAAGTTATTTAATCAGAACCAGAGGTTGGGTATCTAATGAAAATATACCTAGCATGGGAGGAGAGGTTGCAGCTCGGGAGTAGTGCAGCTGGGGGGATGGGGGAGGGCACAACTTTGAGCTGGCACCGCTTCTAGAGCTCTTCTGCCCTGTTTGAGAGCATGGCTTTAGCAGGAAGAGGAGTTTGGAAAAATATCACTAGTGATTGTTTCTGGCACGGTGCGACAATAGTCTGGTAAAAGTCATCAGAATTCTCCTCTTCCCCAACACTTCTCCCTTCTGACTGCAACGGGCAATGAATCTTAACCTCATCCTTTGCCCACTCTAAGTTACAAGGGGCTGTGCGCATGGAGAAGCAGCTCCCAACCATCACTCAGATCCTTTGTTCTGAAGCATGGAGCATCTGTTTTGTGAGAGCTGAAATGGAGAAATGCAGCTTGTGATCGTGTGCTCGTAGACAAACAAGTTGTGATGTGTTGGGAGACCCCATCAAAGAAGGGGAGATGCAGTGCAGGAGCCACTTGATCTCGTGTAAGTATTGACTCCATTCTGTAGGAATCTGCTCCACTGAGATGCATTTGCAATGCGTGGCTCCTCTTTGTTCACGTGGAAATCGTGTGCAAAAACAGTCAGCCCTTCTACGAGCACCTACCAATGGTAAAACTGCAAACTGAGCATAGGTCGGGGTGGTTGCATGGGTTTTTTTTTTTATTATTCCTGTGAACTTTTATAGCTTTGCAGAAACAACTGAAGCTGAGCTGAGGCACTGAGGCCATTGGAAATCTGACCCTGAATATTAAACAACCTGCCTGTGAGGTCGCGTTCAGCCGGGGGATTTAAGCAGTTCTGAATTGCCACGGTCCCCTGAAAGAGAATTTACCAGACAGTATGAAACGGATTGACAGAAAAAGGAATAAAGATGAAATGTGAAGTCTGCCGAAACTGCTTTTCCTCACTTCCACCCCCCCGTCATGTAGTCTGACTTCTTTAACCTCCCTGTTAATGAGAGCTCCTCCACTTTTGTATCCCCAGGTGCTCAGAGAGTCGGCAGACACTGAGCCCCCTCTCACCCCTGAAAGGACAGACAGACAGATGGATGGATGGATGGACAGCCATGCATGTCAGCGGGCAGAACTGCAGCTGCACAGCACTCCTGCAGCCTCAGCATGGGGCCAGTGGGGTGCTGGGAGGTGCTGCCCCCAGTAAGAGGGATGGGAAGAGGAGGTGACGTGTCACCATGCTGTGACTCAAGGGAAAGGCCAGGCCCTGAGGGTCTGGTGAGTGCAGTGGGTGTTTGCCTTGTCACCAGCCTGAGCAGTGCTGGGCTTCTGCCAGCCAGCGACTTGCAGCACGAGAAACAAAACCAAACTTGACTTTGAACTCCGCTGCACCATATCCTGAACGGTTGCATTGGTTGCACGCTGGATAAAAAATGCACTGCTTTCATCGGTGTGCCTATTCTCCACCAATAACCTCAGCTATCTGCCTGAGAACTGAAAAAACACAGCTGAGCAGTGCTTTCCTAAGGTTCATCCACAAGCAGGAGCTGTGCTTTGGTTCTTCTTTGTGAAGATTTCTCTTCTGGGAACAAAGCTGTGAGGGCTGGGAATGAGCTGAAGTCCATCACTGCAGATCTGGTCATCACTTTTTCAAAATCCAATTAATTAAGTCCATCAGACTTGGAAGGCGAGAGGTGTTGAGATTTTCTTTATGAGGAAGGAGCATTTATGATCCTGGAGCAAGGGTTGGATGCTGATGGGATTGGCTGCATTCAGCCTGCAGGGCTGGGACCAGGAGGAACGGTCCCTCCAACACTGCCACCCCCAGGGCAGGGACCAACCCAAGGGACAGTGTTGGGAGGGAGGGGTGCCAGCACCCAGTGTGGCCATGCTTCGGGCTGAATGCAGGTGTGGAATCACCACCTCCTCCCATCCGTGTCTGTGGAGAGCTTTTACTGGCGTCAGTAGCAGCAGGATCAGAGTCGAGTCTTAAGGCTCTTCCCCTGGAGCTCAGAGGAGTTAAATGGGAAAAAAAAAAAACACCAAGTCTAAGTTGTAATTAATCGACTTCTGCTTCTCCTGCAGGAAAGAGTTAATGAAGGCAAAGCTTGTCTGGCCAAGGGGCCGGTGTGGCTCCAGGAGAGCAATGACTCAGAGATGGAGCATCCTGCCAGAGCACGGGGCAGGCTCCTCATCCTCAGCTCCTGCTCACTCAGCACAGCAGTATGGATGTGTCCAGCATCGTGGCTAGGAGAGTTTGTCCCTTACAGCACCTGCTCTTCCCACTCAGCTTCATGCTCTTGGCTTGCATAAGAAACCTCCTTATCTCATAGTCTGCTGGTAGGACTTTGCACATCTGACTGTATTGTGTTGGTCGGTGGTGCACAGCCCTTGGTAATCTCATTGGGGCTCTCTACAGGACTGAAAAAGGTTAACAGGATGATTTACAAGAGTAAGGAAAAGGCCAAAGGGAGAGCAGGAGGAGACAGACTGGGTGAGTTATTCAAGGATTTGACCAGAGTATGAGCAGATTTGGCATTTCCACCACTGTGCTTGGTTCAAAAAGAAGCATGGAGCGACGAGATTTGGTGGCGATGTCACAAACCAGCCCGTGCTCAGCAACACATCGTCCTGGGTGCAATCCTCTGCCCCAGGTGCATGTTGATAGCTTTGTATAAAATGGATGTTTCCCTTCTCCCCAGCCCCTTTCCCCCTTGCCTGGTGGCCAGGGAGGGGTCCACAAAGCACCAATGTGATGGCAGCAGCAGAGCAGTGCAGGATGTGTGCTCCTGGCAGTGAGCGGAACTACACCTCTTTAAACCCAGACAGGCACAGCATAAACATATGGATTAGCACCAGTGCACCAGATTAAAACCCAAGGAGGAGGGCTCAACCAAGTCGTAATTTGTAGCAACAACAAAATTGCAGGGTTTCATCACTTCACCTCCCAACCCTCACACCTCAACCTCGCCGCAAGGAAAACAGCTGTCTCCCTGTTCTCCCACATCTGCACGCTGTCTTAAACATCCCATTGGGGCAGCCAGCCTGGGAAGCACGGCCTGTTGGGTGGAACACTGCTGTTTGGAGCTGTGCATCGTCAGAGCAATCACTGTGGGGTGGGGACAAGAAAGGGACGTGGTGTTCAATGCTGAAACTGTTTGGAGAGTAGAAAACTGCCCCTGTGTAACCTCTCTTCTGCAGCAGTCAGGCTGCAGGGTGTTGCATGCATGGGGCTGCAGGTCTGGCTGTAGGTGCCCCGACATCACAGTGCTGTGCAGCTGCAGCTGTTGCTGCATCAGAGGTGACTGCAGATTGACAGGACCGGGTGACAGCACGGCTGTAGGCACTTTCATGGGCTGCGTGAATTATCCTCCGTGCTGAACCCACGCCAAACTCATCTCCAGGACTTATCTTTACTAAACTGAGTATTTATTCATGTGGTTGTTTTATGTAAACTGCAAAGAGCCTCATTAAATGGAAACCTTCCCTCACGAGCTTCATTATTAAGGTGGAACGGCACTCGGAACACGCTGAGCAAAACCCCTGAGCTTTGGTGTTACCTGGGGAAGGAATGCTCAGTGCTGGCAGCCTGGAGCTGAGCCCACCTTTCCCCCTCATTCAGGAGCATAATCAGCTCTGGGATGAGGTGCTCCAATGGGCACTGCATGCAGGAGGGTGCTGAGAGAAGCCCCCACAGAACAAAGTGGGGACCTGGGACCTGCCCTGTCCTGGCAGACCAGCATGGGGCCCTTTGGCTTCTAGAAAGGACAGGGCAGTGGTGAGGCTGATCTGGGCTGCAGCTCCGGGCTCAGGGCTGGCTGACATGGAGCTATGGAAGAGGATGAGGTTCTGCAGCTAAAACTCCCCATCACTGGCATGCTGACCAGGTTTTCTGTGGGTCCCCGTTCTCGTGGCAGATTTGGCAGTAGAAGGCACACACGTGTGGTTATGGAGCTGTTTCACCAATAGGAACCACTGCAGATGAGTTGTTTCTGTTCCCTTCAACACAGTACACGTGGTGAAGCAGTGTGATATTTGGGGAACAGGCTGATAGAGCTGAGAGAGACAGGATGCACTAGCAGGGCCCAATGCACACTGAGCCCTTCGCAGTGCTCATCCCAGTGCCCCACTGGGAACCAGGCATCACCTCTGCTGTGTTCAGTGCCTCTCAGCCCCTGCACACATCTCCAGCTGAAAGACTTGGAAGCTGATAGAGCTTTTTTAAAGTGGGGATTATGTAAATGCACATTATGGCTCTTTCATAAACAAGGATTATTTGTTGAATACTTTCGAGTGCTTCCTTCGCAGCGATTAAGGTCTGTTGTATAAGTAGGAATTTAGTGACTGCTTAGTTTAAGTTTCATCGATTCAATAAGAGATGACAACAGCACTTTTTGCATTCATCTTGGCCTCCTTAGAACATCTTTGGGCCAGTTTTCAGATAATTACAGGAACATTTACACCTAACGCCCATCGCAGGCAGCATACCTTGCACATCCATACTGACCATTCTCCTTCCTTGCTAGTTTTGTGATTAAATCTGTTGTCCCAGCTGCTACTTCATTGGTTATCGCTCTCTAAATTAAGAATTCTGAAAGTGTGGACAAGCAAAGCAAAATGAGTATTTTGCCTTCAAATGCCAAAAGACAAAGCAGTCCAGCAAGCTGTACCATGTATTATCCATGCTGCAGTCAGGCACTGCGGTGCTGCCAGAGTCACACAGAGAATGAATCACATTGCACGTCGCCCACGGGGTTGTTCATTCCTGGAACTGGCCAATATTCCTGGTGGGGCTCAGTGAGGAAGGGAGATTTTGCTAGAAAACGTGGGTGCCCTCCTATTGGGATTAGGTCACATCTCAGCTCCCCCTTGCTGAGTGCTTTGGGTCACTGCTCCTTTGGGTCAGCGCTCCCTTCAGCTGTTTTACAAGAGCAACGTTGCCACCCAGCTCTCAGCTCTGCAGCTGGAGATGAAGAGCATTAAATGGGCATTTCTCATCTTCTTTCATTTGTTGTTGTTTCCAGTCTCTCAATTCAACTTCTACTAGGCTAAGCAAGCCCAGAGCACAATCCATGCCTGATACCTTGCTTTGAAAAGATCATTTGCTCTAGTATTAACTTATATTACTTTCTGACTCAGTTGTGATGGGGATCAAGTTATCACATCATGTGTTTTGTCCTTCATTGAATTCTGAAACACATAAGCAGGAGTTTGAAAGGAGATCTCATCCTCAGCCTTTGGAAATGATTAATTTCTACTAATGATTTACTGACGTACACACAGCTTATTTTGCATAAAGTTAGAGCTGGGCACATTTATTCATTATGATTCCCTTAAAAATGGATATAAATATCAAGAGCAATTGGCTACCAAAAATTTGAATATTATGGCACTGCATCATGGGGAGCTGACATGAATATGAGTTGGGTGAGAAAAAAATACACAGAAAATGCTTATCCAAGTGTGATACTTTACAGCATGTCACTGAATCATCAGAAAGGGTTACATTCATTACAGATGTATGCAGCGTTTGCAAAGGATTCCTTGGGAAGGAAAAAAAAATAGAAAGAAAATAAAAGCGCATTATTTTCCAAATGAAATGTGCTCTGTGATCTATGGAATCCATTTCTCCCATAAAGTCCAAAGCCCGACCTCTTTGCAAAGCTGGAACATCTGCACCCTGGGATGGTTCAATGCTGGTAAAGAGGGAACAAATGGGACGGAGGGGTCTGCATGGGGCAGTGCACTTCGGGTGCAGGTGCAGCCAAACAGTGCTACAGAAAGCAAAGGGCTGCACACCTCGGAAGGAAAAGCCTTTGAGAGGTGGTGTCTGTATCCACCAGGA
>VXAB01008241.1:161638-180396 GCA_013399175.1 Odontophorus gujanensis | reverse complement strand
GCAAGGGCGGACCGGGCGGACCCCGCGAGGAGCTGCCTCCCGCGGCCGCCTTCCACCCGCGGCCGCACCTGGTGCCGCAGGCCGGCGGCTGGGCGCAGGGAGCGGGGCCGCCCCCACACCTGCCCCCCATGTCGCCGCCGTCGGGGCAGCCGCTGCTCTACGGGCAGCCCTACGGCGGCCGCAACGGGATGCTGGGCCCGCCCGGCCCCGCGCTGCACCACGGGCACGGGCTGCGCGACCCGCTGGGTGCCGAGGAAGCGGCGGGCCACGAGCTGGCGGCCTCCCCCCCGCCGCCGCTGGGGCCGCCCGAGCCGTCGGACGAGGACGCGCCGAGCTCCGACGACCTGGAGCAGTTCGCCAAGCAGTTCAAGCAGCGGCGGATCAAGCTGGGCTTCACGCAGGCCGACGTCGGGCTGGCGCTCGGCACCCTCTACGGGAACGTCTTCTCGCAGACCACCATCTGCCGCTTCGAGGCGCTGCAGCTGAGCTTCAAGAACATGTGCAAGCTGAAGCCGCTGCTCAACAAGTGGCTGGAGGAGACGGACTCCAGCACGGGCAGCCCCACCAACCTGGACAAGATCGCGGCGCAGGGCAGGAAGCGCAAGAAGCGCACCTCCATCGAGGTGGGCGTCAAGGGCGCCCTGGAGAACCACTTCCTCAAGTGCCCCAAGCCCTCGGCGCACGAGATCACCTCCCTGGCGGACTCCCTGCAGCTGGAGAAGGAGGTGGTGCGGGTCTGGTTCTGCAACCGGCGGCAGAAGGAGAAGCGAATGACGCCGGCCGGGCTCCCGCACCCGCCCATGGAGGACGTTTACGCACAGGCGGACACTTCGCCGCTGCACCACGCGCTGCCCGGTGCCGTGCCGTGACCGTCGGCCCCGCCGCTGGGCCCCGACGGCGGCGGCGGAGCGGGTGCGGGCTGCGGGACGCGCCCCGGTTCCTTCCTTCCTTCCTCGGACTGGCCCGGCCCGGCCGCCCGCCCCAGCCCTATTTATTCGGGCGCCGGAGCCGTTCGCGGCCGCAGCAGAAGTAGCCAAAGGTTTGCGATCTCTAATTTATTCCCTCCCGCGGGGCCCCCGGCTCCGGCCCGGCCGCAGGACGCGGCGCTGCCCGCCCCGGCCCCTTTCTATTTATTTTCTAACCGTGCGCGGAGCTGTCTCCCTCCCGTTGGTAGGTTCGGTTCGGTTCACCCCCTCCCTCTCCTCCCACCCTTCACCTTTCCCCTTTGGTTTCGGTTTTTATTTTTATTTTTTATTTTTTTTTGTTTTTGTTTTGTTTGTATCTTTATTGCAAAACCAATGTAGACTGCGAGGGTACGTTTCTATTTATGTTATAGTAAATATTTTATTACTTACATAAACCATTTACCCAGGAACCGGTCTCGTGTCGTCTTTCGGGAGCGGGGCGGCCCCGGGCCGGGACCGGGGACGATGGTACCCCGATTCCTCCCCCTCCCCTTCCCGGTGTGCTCCCCGCGGCCGCTCGGTCACACCCCACGCTCCGTTCCCCTCGGGAATCCCGGAGGATCCGGGAGCTCGTTATGTAGCACCGTACTTCTGTTTTAGAAAACAGAACTTCGCTTCTCGCCGGAATAACCGGCGTCCGCGGGCAGAGCTCAAGACGCCGCATTTTTTTCTCGTTTTTCCTATTTTATTGGCTCAGAGGTGTTCTGCCGTCCCCAGTTCTCACGGCTTCGTGCCCCGGTAGGGTCGCGGTTGCCCCAGGAAAGGTTGCAAACTGAGCTCCTCCGTCCTATGTAGGAGGAGCGACCCCATCTCCTAACGCTTTTCTCTTTCAGCTCCGTGAGGACTGCGGCCGCCGCTGCGCGTCCTTGGGGTCCTGCGGTGTTTTGTGCGGGGGGGAACTGTACCATGTGCGCCTGAACCACGCAGCTGCGCTGCTCGGATGCGCTGCTCGGATGTGCGGTTGAGAGCTGGGGGTAAAGCGCCCGATTTCCTTCTCATTTGGCAGAGAACTTCCCGTGGTCTCGGCATGTGGCGTGGCACTTGCTGCTGTCCCTGCTGGATTCCTGGCACCGACTCTGTCCCGCGACCCAGCGGCTTCAGATGGGATTTTCTAGGGATGCGGAGGGGGTTTTCTAGGGGTAGTCCTGCGACTAAATTCGGATATACATATTTTTTACATATTAAATGTAACTTACAGTTGGAAAGTCGCTCATGAGAACTCTTGCACTTCTGGCAGCTTGATTTTTTGTCGCGCCTTTGGGGCGTGTATGCGTGCAGTGCTTCCCAAAGCACCGACACGTTGACAATAATCACGATATAAATTTCCACACTCCCAACCAACATCTCCGTGTAGGCGCTCTGTGTTAGGAAGCATAAAAACATCACGGTGCTGCTCATCCCCAATTCCAGCACGGGGCTTTTTGGGACTTTAAAACGAAGTGCATCAGGAGCAGTGGTTTTGCTGTGCGATGGGGCAGCTCCTGCTGGGAGTGCTGCGGTGTGGGGCAGTGCTGCCTTCCCCCAAATGGGGAGCGTGCAGGGGGGTTCACGTGTGGGGCTGTGTGTTGTCAGGTGTGATAAGAGCTGAGGTGCCTTCTCTTGCGGGCATGACTTGATCTAAAAAAGCACAGCACCGTGGAGTGGTGAGGCCCCGGATTCTAGAAGTTTTGATGTGTTTGCTGAGTGCGTGCTGCAGTTTAGGAATTAGGAAATAAGTGGTGGTGGTTTGGATCGTGTGTTCTGCTTTATAAAAAAAAAAAAGAAGTAGAGGAGCGTGATGGTGCATTCTTGGAATACGAAGTTCGAGTCGGTGTGTCGTGGATGAGTTTAAATCTATTAGCGACTCTGCACTCTGTTCTTTTGTGCATCACACACACACACAAACCATTGTGTGCTCTGCTGCCTTCCTCAGCGCTCTCCGTGTGCAGGGGAAGGAGAAAACAAAGGGGAAATGAGCCGACAACGGCGGAGGTTTTCACTTCTTCAAGAAGCAACTCCTGTTTGCGCTGAGCGCTTAACTGCGCCGCTTTCCCATACCAGGAGCGGCTGCAGCATCTCCTGCCCTCCGAGGCAGCGCGGCTGGCCAGCAGCTCTGGTGCTGAGGAGGAAGGGGCATCGCTCACATCGCGTTGCTGTAACGGATGAGATGCGCTCTGAGCCCCGGGTCGTGCGGTGTCAGCTCGGATCAGGCGCCGGCAGCGCTGCTGTGTGAGCTGCACGAGCCCTGCCGTGCTGCCGAGCAGCAGAAAGAAACCCCGCTCGGTGCATCTGAATCCCGCGGTGCTCAGCTGCGCTGCAAAGCAGTGCCCCCGAGGGTGGCCTCGCTGAGGTCTTGTCGTCTTCTTGGTCAGGGATTAAACAGCGATCGCTGCGGGGACGGTTGCTTTATTTTTGTTGGTTTGTTTGCTGTACTTCTTTCGTGTGTTCGTTTGTCTCGAGCGGGAGCTGCTGCGGTTGTAGTGGGAGTGCAGCCTGGGAAGGCAGCACGGTGGTGCTGGCACATGAAGGAGGAGCAGATGCAGAAGCACTGAGCCAACAGATGCAGCAGAACTTTGGATGGGGTGAAGATATGAACCCCCAGAGCAGGAGCTGCTCAGCCCCTGTCCCCTCCCTGTACCCTGGACCTGCTGGCACAGAGCTCTGTGTGCACAGAGCAGGGCCGAGCTGTCCACGCACTGCTCTGTTTTATGCTGGCTGTTGGCAGTGGGTGGAACATTCAGCAAGCCGTCATTTGTTTGGCTTTTTTCTTCCAAATTATTTTTATTTTTTAAAAGGTGAAGACGGAGAGGTGCTGCTCAGCTTTCTCTGTGCTTGGGACAAGGCTGTGTGGGGCCAAAATCCAACTTCCTTCTGAGATTTCTTACCTTAGAACGTGACCACTGCCTCTGCAGCAGTGCACCTGTCCAGGCACGGAGCTGCTGACGTCGTGTCCCTTCATGCTTCCAGCAGAGCCTGATCTCCTGCTCTCCCTGGTCCCTCTGCCCACTGCACCCGCAGCCCCTCTCTGCCAAATGCAGCAGCAGAAACTCATTGATTTGCATGCAAACTGGGAGCATTGCTGTTAGTTCCCAGCCCGCCCAGCCCTGCTCGCTGCCTCTCACTGTGAGGAGATTCAGCACCGTCCGGTTGAGCAGATGTTTTAATTCAGTGCTAACGTGGCTGTTGTTTGCATGTGTTTTAATTCAGTGCCAGCGCTGCTGTTGTTTGGCTGGAGCTGTTCAGCATCACCTGTTCTACATGTGTGGGTAGGTGGGAAATGCAGAGCTCGTTAAGCCCTCCATGCAAACCCCACAGAGCTCAGCATCGCTCCCACTGCAGCGATGCACACAGTGGGCATCTGCCTTTGGGGTCCGTGTGAACTCACCCACAGAAGTTTCCCCTCCTTTGGATTAGGACTAAGGAGCTCTGGTGTCTCCTGGCAGTGGGGGCTGTGAAGGCAGGTGGAGGTCTGATGGCACAGAGCTCGTGGGTATCTCCCACTGCTCAGTGTCGTGCTGCTGCTGCTCTTGGTCAGGCTGAGCGTCGCTTGTCTCTGTGCAGGGAAAAGCTGTTAGCACACAATGCCCTGGCAGCACCTTCTGTAGAAGGGAGTGCTGTCCAGGCCAAACTTTCAGGCTCTTTTTATTAATTTTCCTCTCTGCTGCTCTTTTTGGAGCACATCAGCCCGCTCCTGATCACCTTCTGCTTCTGTCCCCTGGGTCTCTTTGCTTTTTATTCCCCATGAGGCCCAAGAGGACAGCAGTCA
This sequence comes from Odontophorus gujanensis, assembly GCA_013399175.1. Classification (NCBI taxonomy): domain Eukaryota; kingdom Metazoa; phylum Chordata; class Aves; order Galliformes; family Odontophoridae; genus Odontophorus; species Odontophorus gujanensis. Next base: position 175,686 of record VXAB01008241.1, on the reverse strand, counting down.
GTGCTCGTGAGGAGCAGCATCTTTCTGCAGTCTTTCCAGTCGGGCTGCTGGGGACTGAAGTTCTGCAGCCCAGTCCCTCCTTTGTTTCTTTGCATATTTCTTAGTGTGGAAATTCATCCAGTGGTTTTTCCTCACCTCGAGCCCCGTCTGTTGTACCTCTGAGCTTCGAGATGACGCTGAGCTGTAAACCTGCAGCTGGCCAAAACTCTGGGAGGTCAGAGTTCTCATTCCCACGTTTGCAGTATTGGTTTCACAGCGGCATCAGCTGTCTTTGATTGCATATATGTCTCGTTTTAAAATGGAGAAGCTTTTTGCAGTTAATTTTAGGACAGAGGTAGAGAGAGGTGCTGGTTCTTCAGATGGAGAACTGCCGTACCGAGGGCAGCGGTACCACGGTGACAGCAGCACTTTCCTCCAGACCTCACTGGAGCTGCAGGACTTTACTCCCAGTTCTCCTGCTCGCTTCCCCACGGGTGACAAGAAACGCTTTTTTTCTGGTGATACTATTCTCTACGGTGCCATAAATGTTAAGTTGCAAAGGGAGCTCTCTCCAGCGTGCAGAGGGCCCGAGTTGCTGCAGAACTGGGGAACCACTGGGGTGATGCATTCCCGTGGGGTGGGGGATTTCTGCTTTGTCTTTCTTTAAGCATCATCACGGATCAGAGCTGGAGTTACCTGCATGCTGCCGCGTTGAGAAGTCCTGCTGCCCTCCCATCTCCTGCAGCCACTGCAGGCGGCCGCAGCACGGGGTCCCCTCGGTCCCCTGTGTGGAGCACAGGTAGGTGGGAGAGCTGTGTTCTCGATCATGGGCACTGCAGCACAGAGGGGCTTTGCTCCTGACAGAAGGACTCTTAGCTCTTTGTTTTCCTAACGTGATTTCATTGACTCTCGGCAGCAGCGTGCGATTTACTTTTCCAATGAGAATGTCAAACAACTTTGCTCGTAACTTGGTGAGCTGAAGAAATGAATTTCCCAGCTCTGGAAGCATCCCATCGTTGGCTCTCACTCCATTGCTCCTTCAGGTTACGGCTGCACAGTGCCGTGCTCTGCTCCACCCAGCAGCAGCCCTGTTCCACCACCCAGCATCTCCTCTCCAGGTCTGTTGGCTGTGCCCGAGAAACTCACCACAAACATGCAGCCTGAAACCCTTCTCAAAGTCCCCCAAGTTGTTTTTGGTGATCCCGTGCCGCGTTACAATCTCAACTGCTTCTTTCATAGCAGATCCCAAGTGCTCAGCTCCTGTCTGCAGGTCACCTCTGGGTGCTGTGTTTGGGTGCTGGGGTGCAGCGTGGGGCTGTATGTGGGTCCATGGGGGAATGCAGCCTGTCCCAGTGCCCCCAGCCCCCAGCTGCTGCCAGGGATGGGCACAGGGCAGCAGCACTGAGAGGGAGAGAATGGGATCGATACTGGGAGTGTTTGATATTCCGCTTAGCGGAACGCTTGTTATGTCTTTAATTACTATTTCTAAAAGCAGCCCGGGATGGAAAGCAAAAGCCAGAAATAAATAGCAAGGGGTGATCAATTGGGCATGAAACCCTTGTTATTGATCACCTTTAACCTCTGCTTAAACTAATGACAGAGCTACCATTTAGCTGTCCCCAGGCACAAAGCACATCAATTGCACAAGTGCCACATAAATCACGATGGGATGCTGCGGTGGGGGAGGATGGGGGTCCCCTCGGGGCAGCTGCAGCAGCCTCCCTCCTTGCTGCTCCCCCAGGAGGCTCCACCAGCAGACCCCCATCCCCTGCTCGGGGTATGGCTGCATGGCAGTTCTGGCAGCCATGGCAGTCCCTGTCTGCCTCTTTCCCCATTGAGCTGCAGCGTGATTTATGTGGTTAGAGATCCTCTTGATGCTCCTGACCCTTCGGGGTAGCAAGGCTGAGGATGGTTGTGGGGCATGATGAGTTTGTAAGAGGAGAGGCAGAGGGGATCCGGGCACAACAAAGATCTCTGAGCGAGCGTTGTTGGAAGTGTTAGGGCTGTGTGTCACCTGTCCCCATCCACCTTTGCTTGCTTCTTCCAAATCATCAGCTGTGCTGGAATTGCTCTGTCTGTTGGGGGGAGGGGGGGAAGTCACGATATACAATTGGCAGCAGAGTGAAGTCAGCACAGCCTTCCCAGATAACAGCAATAATATTCATTAACATTCGATCTACAAATTATCCCTTGGATCCCCAGCCTGGAGCTGTGCCAGATCCCAGCACAGAGCTGCCTGTTGGCTTTCAGGGCTGTGCCCGACACATGGCACTGCGGGACCGTGGCTGCCCCTCCTGCCGTGCTTGGAGAGTATTCCCATTTCCTTAGAACGGGGAATACTGTAAACCCAGCTCCCTGGATTAGAAGGTGATGTTCTCTATTTTCAATTGTGGTGACTCTGGAAACCATTCAGAGGGGTGGAAGGGTCCCACTGAGCCATGTGTCGCTGTGCACATCTCCGGGAGTTGTTCCTGACCCCAAGAGGACAATGGGAAGCTCCCCTGCCTGTGGTGCAGCACAGTGAGGGCACGTCCCTGCAGGACTCCCTCAGGAGCTCTGCTTAATCCCAGCTTTGCCCTCGCAGTGCCGTTTTGAAGGCTTCTCCTGAAACCTTAAATGGTCATTGGGGTGTCCTCATCCATCAGCTACTGGAAGCTCTATCGATAACGCAATCATTTCCCCTTTGGTCCCTCTGTTTCCCTTTTCCTCTGCTGCAGACGCTGCAATTTGTCACTGCTGTCCCCCTGAAATGCTGGAGGTTGTGAGGGAACACCGTGGCACAGAGAGAGCTCCTGCAACCCCAGCAGTGGGAGCGTGGCAGGGGATGGCTGTGAACCACCCCGAGACCTGTGCTGGCCAGGTGGGGTGACAGAGACACTGCTGGGCCATGCTGGGTGGGATGGCTCCTGGGTGGGATGCTCAGAGTGCTCTGCATCACCCAAGTGCCTGCTCCAATGTGTCTGCATGTCCCAGTCTGGCTTTGGGCTGCCTCACACCGTGTGGGACAGCACCTTGGAGCATGTCGTCCTCTCCCTGGGACACCCGTGCAGGACTGGAGGCTGCAGATCCCTTCTCAGGCCGTGCTTTCCCTTCTGCTTCCCATCCTCGGGGCCGATAGGGGCACTGCGTTGATGCCCCATCCGCGGGGACACACAGCCCTGCCCGCGGCTCTCTCCGTATCCCCGGAGCGCTGCTGCTCCTTTTATGGCCCGGGAAGGAATAAACCGTAGCCGTAATTAGCGTTAAGCCGCTAATTAGCTTTCACTCTCCAGGGGCTTTCCGCGAGGGCTTTGCCCGCGGTCCCCGCGCTGTGAGAGGAGCAGAGGGAGAGCGATGCAGCCTTCCCTTCCCCGCATCGCTCGGACGGCGCTGCCGGGGATTTCACGGGGATTTGCACGGGGATTTGCACGGCCGTAGCGGTTCCTCCCTCCCTTCATTCAGCCGCGGAATCCGGGCTCCACACAGAGCTCATTCAGCCCCGCTCCGCGCAGATGTCCCCGAGCAATTCCATGAATTGTTGCTCTATAGTCACTACGCTGTTTGGGAAAACATTTCGGATAACTGTCCTACGCATCGGGGCGATTGAATTAATGGCATTTGAACGGTCAAAAAAGATAGTGTGAATTGGGAACAATGCTGTCCCTGTGAGGGGTGGCAGGAGAATTCCAGCTGGCATTTTCCTTGCGAAGGAGAGAGCCCCGGGGTGCTGGCGGCCGCGCTGCCTCGGATGGGGCTGGAGGAGCACACAGCTGCCAGCATCTCCCTGCTCAACTTCCCCAGTGCCAGGAAGGAGCACGCTGCAGCTGCTTTGGGGACACATCGGTGGCGGTCCAGGTGAGCACTGCCTGTCCCCACCTCTGCCCGTGGGTGCCTATGGGGGCGGGAGAAAGCTCTGTGCTATTTCCAGGTGCACCGCTGTGCCTCACTGTGCAGGACGACGCCAGCACCCAGCAGCCACCGTCCCAGCAAGAGGTGTCCATCCCTGAGCCCCCTGCTGCCACTCGGGGTGTCTGAGCAGTGGTGGCACCACTTTGGGGACAGCAATTGGCACCCAGGGGAGCTGTGCTGCATCAGGGCTTGGCAGAGAGCAGCGGTCCTGGCCATACATCACCGGGAGGAACGCGCGCTTGGGTAACGCATTAGAATAATACATTATTAGAGCCCTGTTGCCATGGTGATGTATTAGGGCAATATATCATTAGGTACCTTCCATTGATGATGTATTGCTTCCAACATGGTGCCTGCCAGCACCAGCAAGGGCCACGGGGGAAGTCTGAGCTTTTAGCAGTAACTCCATCCCTTCCTAAAGAAGAAAATCCCCATGCAATGCCTTCGTTTGGGGATGTGGGGTGGAGGCTGACGTGGGCACCCCCCTCCCCAGGCCCTGTATTGAGAGTCTCATGCTGTTCCTTGGCTCCTTTGCCACATGAGCACTGGTGAGTGATCAGCATGAAGAGCTGTGCGGGTGCTGCACTGATGCTCTTGTAAGAAGAGCAGGAACCTGGAGCTTTGGGTTCATGGGGCTCCGGCCAGATGGGTCCTCAGACACCCCCATTTCCACAGGGCTGCACTGTGCTCAGCTCAGCAGGTGGAGTAAATTGCTTCTGATGAAGGTTTCACAGAGCAGAGCAGGAAAGCAGGTTGCTGTGTAGCTGCAGAGTATGCAGCATACATCAGCTATAGTTTGATTTTAATTAGCGGGGAAGAAAGTGGCCGACTTAATAAAGTATGCACCTCCTTTTGCAGAGCTGCTAGCACTGACTGCATGAAAAATGCAACCGAAGGGGAAAGACGAGCACAAGGTGAGCAAAAGCTGAGCACGCCTGGGCAGCCATGGTGAAAGCAGCATCAGGTGAGATGTCCCGTGGTGTTCTGCTCAGTGCACACACACACGGATTGTCGTTTGCACAAGCAGAAGTGCTGCTTGTCCTGAGTCCCAGCTCCCCGTGCTTTGAGGGACCCAGAATCTGCTCCTTCCCTCGCAGGGGCCGGCTGTGATGGGGCTGATCCCACATCTTGCTGGGGCTGGGGCAGCAGGGCTCCCGGGCTCTGTGCCTGCTCTCTGGGCTCGTCCTCAGAGCACTTGAGAGCCGGCTGCCCCCACATTGCCCCGCAGATGCACACTTCCTTCCCTTGAACTCTCCGTGGGAGCACAGCCCGCCCACCAGGGGCAGAGGGTGCAAGAATAAGAGGTTGTTTGTGCAGGCTTCAGGCACGATAAGTAATGTTCCCCTGGAGCTGCCCTGCTGCTGCTGGTTCCCGTTCATAATAATGACATGTGAGACAGTTTAGGAGAGCAAGTCTGCGTCTGCCCTTGATGCCAATGCTTTTAAGGGTTCAGTGTGCTGCCCTATTCCCAGGCACCATCTGCAACACTCTAAGCCAGGGCTGCTTTTAGCTTCTCAATCAATTGCATTCAATTAAGTGATAACGTGAGCTTTGGGTTGGAGAGTGATTACTTATCCCTTAATCAGCAAATCCTGCCCGGGTGGGGCAGGGAGGTGTGCACCCAGCACAGTGTGGGTTTGGTGCAGATGTGCTCCAGCTGGGAGAGCCCTGGCCTGCAGCTGGTGTCTGCTGGGACAACGGGGCATCCCGAGGACATCCTGAGCCTGACCCTGGGGCTGAGGATGGACCCTTTGCCTTTAGGATGTTCCCCAACAACAGCAGTGCTATGCCCAGCTGGGGATGCTCAGCACCGCCTGCAGAGATGGCTCTGCTCTGAGAGGCAGGGATGGGTTTATTTAAAGCACTCTCTTTTTTACCCTGTCCCTTGTGGTGTGTTTCAGTGGGAGATGCTGCCAGCAGCCACCCCGACACATCTGGGCACAACGTGTTAGAGGGGCTGCGGGCAGCCTGGGTGAGCAGAGCCGGCTCCACAGCCGTGGGATGCGCGGTGCTGCGAGGGATCTCAGCCATCAATAAACATCAGTGTCAAAAAGGACAGGAAAAGGTTATTTATCACAAAGCAGGCCAGGGAGCAGGAATGTAGCAGGGGTGACGTGGGCTCTGGCCACCCCGCTGGGGCTGTGTCCGGTGGCAGCTCAGGGTCAGAGCCGCCAGCCCAGCACTGTGCATCCCCATGACTTGCCCGGGGCTGAGCTGTGTGCTGTGCCACCAGCCAGGACAGCAGCCCAACGTTTCTCTTGCTTCCTCTGGTGTAATCGGGGTGCTGGAGGAGGGGCAGACTCCTTGGAGCAAACCAGTCTGGGGGGGACTGAGATTTCAAAGCAAGAGCTGCTGCCCCACAGCACTCTGCATGGCTCTGGGAGCTGTTGGTTCTGAGGCCAGAAAGCTGCAGGAATGGGGTGTTGGTGTGTGCACGTGGATGTGCACACATGTAATGTGATGGAGGCTCGAGAAAAGGGGGTTCTGCAGCACAGGGGATGGGCACTGAGTGCCGGTGGTGCTCCTGGTGCTGGTCTCCACCAGAGCACATCCTGCACTGAGGTCTCAGGGATGCTGTGAGCACACCTCTGGTATGGCAGGGAGGTTCTGCAGCCTCCCCCCACCGCCCCACATCACCTTCTCCTGATTAGAGCCTCGGAACAAACCTGCTAATGCCTTTCCCAAGCTCTCGCCCCCACACTTTTGCCTTATAAATCACTGTAATTAAAGTGTTTGGAAAATGCTCCGGGAGCCCAGACAAGCATCCCCACATGCTCCACACCCAGCTCAGCAAGCCTGACTTCCTGCTGCTCCTGCCCCAGGCTGCATCCCTTCCCTTCCCTCCCAATGCCCGGCAGCACAGAGAGGGGACGGTTCCCAGTCTGCTCCTGCACAGCGTTCTGGGATGAGTAGGACACGGTCACAGCTTCCTCATCAGCAGCACCACGCAGGCACCACTCCCAGCCCATCCTGAACCAACATGCAAGGAGCTGTGCTTCTGTCTCACACAGGAGGGTCTCTGGGGTCTGCGGGAGGAGCGCTGCTGCTCAGTGTCCATGGGACGTGAATTTTTCACACCCCCAGAGTGCAGATCAAAGTGAGAGGAAGAGGCGAAGGGAAGGAATAGAGCAGAGAGCCACGGGGGGCACTCAGCCGTGGGAAACCCGTGGGGCAGTTTGCTGACCCCAACTGGTGCTCCTGACCCCAGGGTGGAATGAACGTGGTGTCCTGGGGGCTGTTCACTTGCCGAGCCCACCTGCAGTGCTGGGGTCTGGGCACTGGCCACGCAGAGCTGCAAGTGCAAGCTGTTAGTTTCCCTGTTCTCATGTCCATTCCTCTTGTCTTTCTGGAGCAGCAATAGCTGCAGCTCCTGCTCTCACCCCCCATGCACCTGTTTCTTGTGGCCGTGCCCCGCAACCCCTTGGCTCCCCACGGGTGCTCTTATCCCCACAGCTCCAGGTCTCTGCCCACACGCACACCCCCGGCTGCGTTCACCTGGCACTGCTGTGCCCATGCCAGGGAGCTCTGAGTCACCTGGACTTTCCTGTTCTGTTCCCAAGGGCCCTGCTGCCAGCACTGCCAGCCGGCACCGGGATGCTGCGGGCCCCCACAACACCCAGCTCTGCCTCTTGCTGCTGTTTTACCTTCTGTAACAGGAAGGTTCAGCAGCCTTGCTCGCCGTGCAGGCAGAGCAGCCCCTGCTTGCGCTCTGAGTGTGTTTTTCACCTTTTAATGAAAGCAACCCAACCGCCTGAAGTTGCCTCCCCGACTCTTTTCCAGGGCTACTGTTGCCAAGAAATGATTGACGTGTGGAATGGAGCAGTGGGTGCAGAGGAATTTGGCAGCAGCCCAGTCCCGAGATGCACAAAGGACACTGCTGATCCCTCTCAGGTTTTCGGAGCACCCTGGGAACAGGCAGTCCTGGGCAGGGTGGTGTCTCTGCCCGTGGTAGGGTCGCACCCTGGGGATGGGGCAGGTGGCTGTGTTTGGGTAGCAGAGGGTCTGCAGGGGCTGCAGCACAGGCTGAGGACATCCAGCTTCCACCAGTGCCTTTCTGGGCTTTTTTTTTCACCATTGCTTTGTAATGCAGGAAATCTGGAGCATGACTGTGAACAGCAGATACCTGCACGTTCTGGTGTATGTGTGTGCATGAAGCTGCACCCCAGGGGTTGTTGCCTTGGATTGCCTGGAGAGAACCCCCCTTGGGAAGCACAGATCAGAGCCGAATAGAGCCAGCACCCGTCCCTGCACTCCTGACACCCACATGTGCTCAGAGGGGCACCAGTGGCAGAGCACCATCCTGGGCAGCAGGCTGGTGGGCTTCTGGTGCACGCACTGCATGCACTGCTCATCCCTAGGAGCTCCCCATCTCCTGCAGATGGAAAGGGCAATTTGTGAGGCTTCCGTAGGCTTATCAAAATACCATCGTGAAAGGTTGATGTAGGGACCTGAGCAGAAAACATTCGTTCCATCAACCAGAGACTTCTGAGTCGCGTTTCCTCTTCCTTGTGCCTCCTTCCCATAGGAGTACAACAGCCATTTATTACCGTGTGCAGGAAAATAAAGCCCCAGCTCTGGGAGGATGTGTTGGTTTCTCGCGGGAGCGCAGTGCGCTGCATCTGACGGCGGTGCTGACGCAGGACAAGGCAGCGTGCCTGCTGCTGGATGCCTGGTGCATTCCTTCAAATAATGCCAAATGAGCAGCATTATCCCGAGAGCAGCGCAGCCTGAACCTTGTTTGTGTGGCCATGGCAAGTGTGGGCTGGAATACAGCTCGGGCCATTATCATGTAATGAACACAACAATTACTCTGTAAGGGGGAGAAAGGGTTAGGGCCAGATAGAGCCTTAAGAATAAAGGCTTGTTTGGGGGAATTATTCACTGCGTCCCTGCTGTAGGTGGACGGCAGCAGATTAGAAGGAAACATTATCTCTCAGGGCAAGTTCAGAAGGACGAATGAAGCCAAACTGGCACGGGCTGAGAGTCTCAATACATTATTCTCTCTGCTCTACAAATCTGTGAGAACAAAGTGCTCAGTGTAAACGCTCACCAGGGCCTTTTCTTCCCCTGCAGGACCACAAAAGTTCAGCATGAGACGCAGGGCCACGTGTTGGCTATTAGTCCACTACAAAGAGCGTTTGAGGTTAGAATTTAGAGGCTCATAAAAACATTATTGTCTGCATCCTGGGACATTTGTTTGCTGGGGCAACACGGGGCTGAAAAAATGTGACCCCCTTGCAGCTGTGTGCCTCACTGCTCCCGTCACATGCTGTGCACCTAAGGGCCACCTCAGGCCAGATGCATGTCCCCAGTGGGAGCACCTGGCCTGGACTTGTCCTGTCCCACAGCACCTCTGCAACGGAGCAAAGAGTTATCCCCTATGCCTGTAAAGTAATCACAGCTGCTGCTCCAGGGCTCTGTCCTGTCCTCTCCAGAGGTGAGAGCAGATTTTTGCCCCAGTGAGCACTTGGCCTGGTGGTATTTGTTGGGGGAGGACATTGCACCTCACCTGGAGGCTTTCCATGCTGCACGGAGCCAGGCACAGGACACTCATGGCACCCTGCAGCCCCCATCTGGTGCTCCTGGCTGGAATTTGGGTGATCACCGGGCCAGCAAGGACGTTTATGCCCAAGTGAAAATAGCAAGGACTGGAGAGGTCCTCCCGTGTCATTGTTTTGCCTGTGGCAATGTTGCCTCTGCACTTCTCCACTGTCATTGCAGCTGAGTGGTGAAGCTCACGGGGCAGTCTCAGGGAGCATCTCTGCAGAGGGGACGAGGATTGGGCAGGACCGTGTCAGGGCTGCCCTGGGACAGCTCCATGGGATGGGATGCAGGCAGCAGCCATGGTCCAGGGCCACCTGTGTCCCCCAGATGGGTTTAGCCCTGCACGCAGTACTTCCTCTGTCCGCACTGCACGGAGAAGCACCAGCTTTCAGAGGGCTAAAGAAAGAGGAATAAATTATCTGCTCACAAAGTCAGCGTAAATATTAAAGAGGCTGCAAGGGGAAATGTCTCTGGTGATGTCCTCTCAGGCATGGGGTGTGTGTGTGGAGGGGGGGGAGAATATCCATCTGAGGGCTCTATTGAGGGGTATGGCCAAAAGGCAGAGGGAAGCAATGCTTTGAACTCGTTCAAAGCTGCAGGTCAGCACCTTCCTGGGACTGCTGCTGCCCACCTCCCCTCGGAGCCAGCAGAAAGGTCACTGCAGCAAACCCACCATTTCAATAAAAGAAAGCGAATCCCAGAGAGAGCTGCTTGAGAATGAAAGGCATCAAAAAGGAAGATGGATGTGGCACAGCCAGGGGCAGGGGACGTGGGGAGCACAGGAACCTCATCCCAACATCGCAGGAGGGCTTCAGCGGTCCCAAGATGCACTGAGGAGGGCTGAGGTCTGCGCTGGGTTTGGGGTCTCCTGGGTGCTCCTGCGTTGGGCAGGGAGAGGGGGTCAGAGGAGAAGCTGTGATTGATGAAGGTGAGCAAACAGAGTGCGGTGTTATGTAACACAGCTCTGTTGAAACCGTGCAGGAAAAGTCGCCCCGCGCCAATAAATCAGGCGGCGGCCGCGGAGGAGCAGATGTGAATCACACCTTGCTTCATATGCCCCGCAGTGTTTTCACTTATTGTTCCAGTTTTAAAGATTAATGGCACTCAGAGATGAGTATTATCTACGCTTCCATTCCGTACTCGCTATCAGAAGGGCTCCTTTCAGCACAATTAGCACGGATCAGGTTTTCCGAGTGGAGGAACGTCCTGCAGCTGTCGCCCAGCTCCTGCACACCTTGACCCCATGGCAGGGACAGGCAGGGATGGGGGTACAGGGGAAGCCACCCCTTTGCAGGGCAGGCTACTAGCTCACTCAGCAGCGATGCCCACAAGCACAGTGGGTGCTGCCCCACAGGTTGACCACCACTGGGACACGCAGAGGTGCACCAGGGCAGCAAAGCAGTTCAGAGATGCAGGGATGCCAATCTTTGTCCTTAAACAGGAGGAGAAAAGGTGTTCGCAGCCCTCCCTGTGGCACTGGGTGGAGCAAAGCCAGGTGTTGGTATCTGCCAGCCCAATCAGCCAGGGCTGCAGAAGCCTGTAAGCCCCTGCCGTGGGTGCTATGGCAGACAGCTTGTTGTCTGGGGCTGGGGTTCTTCCATATATTGTACCCAGGGCTGTCAGACCATGGTTAGGACTGTGTGTGCACCAAGGGGCAGCCTGCAGTGCACTGTGGGGCAGTCGGTGGGGGGCTCTCCCCTTCTGAGCTGCAGAGGCCCAGGGAGAGCAGTGCTGAGTTCCCTGCTACATGAGATCAAGCTGTGATCTCTCCTATCATGAAGATAAACTGGCCATTGTTGCCAAAAATAAATGTTAGTGTTCCAAATCCACACTTCAATAGCACCAGCTCATTAGAGATGCATATCATTTGGCTCCAGTCCCACACCTTCCAGCTCGTTATAAATATGCAGTTGCTGCTGGCTCTACCCCAATCATCTATGCAATCAGAGCTTTTAATTAGGTTAATTAAATTGTATCAAACCTCGCAGGGACGCAGTTCACTGATGCTGATGAGGCAGCCAAAACAGACCTTAACTCTAGCTCTAATGAAGGCCCTGCTGCAGCTAATGACAATGCATAATAAATTAGAGCTTCCCTAGAAAGGTGCACCAGGGCTTGTACTTCAGTAAATGATGATCTATATGCACTAACTTACTGTTTCAGCCTTTGGTATGCCAAGGCAGGGATGTCTGGGAATATGCTTTCACCAAATCATGGGCTCCTTCCTCAGATCTCACCTTCCTGCTCTCAAAGCACCAAAAGCTGCTGGGATGGAAGTCCAGCAAGCAATTGCTGTTTTCAACTCGGCCTTCTCTGATGCTCATCTCCCAGCAGAGGCAGCAGCAGGTATTTATTTGGCCAAAGCCTTCTGTAACTGAATTTGAGCAAGAGTGATTTTTTTATTATTTATTTATTGGGGGGGAGAGATGATGTGGGGGCTGCATGCAGGTGTTGGGGGTAGTGCTCAGGCTTGGGGGGAGGGGGAGCAGCAGCAGCCATGCCCTGGTGGGCTGGGAGCCTGTGGAGTAGGGCTGGAGGCCAGCTGTGCAGAGGAGCAATTAGTACCTCCTGATTTACATCCTGCTCTTTCAACTCCCTGCTGCGCTGAGCAGTGAGGAGCTCTGCCATTTTTCTCTCCTCAATGCCCTTGGGCCACTCACCTCGGCTGAACCCCATGTGAGGACAACAGGTTCTGGGGGTGGCTGTGTTCCCACATGACTGTACTGGGGCAGCCTTGGGACAGCAGCACCTGGGCACAAGGTAAGATGCTGCACTGGCTGGTGGGTGCTGGGGTGGGATCTCCTTGCTGATAGAACACAGGACGTGGGGGTACCAGGATCTGAGCACTGTCACTGCTGCAGACCCATCAGCAGCCCCCAGGCATGATGGCTTTTGGTTCTGAGCAGGGTGAGGTGTCCCACTCTGCTGCTCTCCGGGCTGGTTTGGAACCCACAAATGAGGTCTGCAGGAAGCAGTCCTCAAAGCTGAAGGGCTGGTGGTGGTTGTCCTGCTGCTAACAGACCGTTACAGTTGCCTAGAGATAATCCTACAAGCGTTTTAATGTAGCCTGCTATTAACTTTTATAGACAGCCAATACCAATTGAGTTCTTCAGCTTGAACAAGGAATTACATGAAATTATTAAATGGCACAATATTACTCTGAGTCACCTGAAACCTGAGCTGAATCTGTGGGGTATTTTTGATATCTGTATCTTGAAAGCTGCAGGGAATCTCCTTGCTAAAGAACCTGTTGGTTCAGCCTTTGATACTGTAATTACTGCAGGCAGAAAATCGCTGCGGGTCCGGTCCTATGGGGCATCCCACCAGTGGGGCCCTTCAGATCTCCCACTGTGGTTTGGGTGGGCAGTGGGTTCATGTCTGGGGCTGGCTCTCCGCAGGCTCTTGCAGAAGGATTTCATTGCTTGGGGTGAGGGCTCCGGGCATCAACAAGGGTGAGGTCTGGGGGATGAGCTGCAGGGAGAGGTTTGGTTCCTTGCAGGGATGGGGCTGCCTGCTGGCATGCACAGCAGTCCTGCAACCTTTGTCACAAAGGATGTTCTTGCTCCAGTTTCTTATCAAGAGGCTTTTCCAGAACCTCCTAGAAAACTTGATTTCCAGCCCAGATTTGTTCCTGGGCAGCTCGTGCTTTTGTTGGTGGCAGCTCTTCTCAGCCATCAGCACATACATGCTGCTGGCTTCCCAAGACATTTGTACTGCCTTTATCTTGCCTGTCTGAAGGAGCAGGGGCCCAGTCTTGTCTGTAAGACTCCCTGCTGCTCTTCTGCATCTGAGCAGCTCTTTCATCTGTGCCAGTGGGAATTCATCTTGCTTAAGTCTGGATGACCTGTTTCCCTTTGGTGAGGCTTTCCTGGTTTCCCAGGGGAAAGTAGCTGAGAACAGGAACTGCTTTTGCTCCACGTGCCCTGTACAGAGAGCACAGAGCTGTTGTTTCCACTGAAAGCTCAAAACGAACCATGTGCAGGCTGAGAGCAGTACCAGGAGAGCTGGGGCTATGGCACCCACCTTAGGATCTTCCATGGTGAGCAGCATTGACAGTTCAAAGCCTCACAGCTACCCACTGCATCCCATAAAATCTCACCCCCTCACCAAGGAGCAATAGCTCTCTTCCAGGGATTGATTGGTCTTGATCTACCAAAGGGCTCAGTGGCACTCGGAGCACCAACCTGTGGGCTCTTATTCAGGCTCCCAGCTCCTGCCAGGCAGCACCTCCTTCCTGTCTTCCCCATCCTCTCAATGTTGGTAAAATCCTTACTCGTATAAATCTCAGTGCAGCCAGTATGCTGGGACCTCGATGTGCTTCTCCATCCCAATCAAAAGGTCCCAGAAAACATAGGTGACACTTACAGCTAGCTTTCAAATCGAGCGTGCTCTTCATCCCTCTTTTTTTTTTTTTTTATATCGATATGTTTCTGAGTATCTCTAACTTAAGCTTTCAAAGTCCAGAAGTTACACTGGTAAAACCCTCGGCTTTAGTAAAAATCTCCATGAAAGAAGCTAAGCCTGCCCTTACCGCAGCCTTCAAGCAGAGAAACCTTGCCATAAGCGAGAAGGGCTGCAGTGCTGCTCCCCCCGCAGCCCGGCTGTGCGCTGCTGCTGCCCTCTGCCGGCCCCAAACC